>NC_059641.1:7387402-7452402 GCF_020424385.1 Procambarus clarkii
GTGGTGCTATTATGAGGCCAGGTGCTGCTATTATGAGGCCAGGTGCTGCTATTATGAGGCCAGGTGGTGCTATTATGAGGCCAGGTGCTGCTATTATGAGGCCAGGTGGTGCTATTGAGGCCAGGTGCTGCTATTATGAGGCCAGGTGCTATTATGAGGCCAGGTGCTTTTATGAGGCCAGGTGCTATTATGAGGCCAGGTGGTGCTAGTATGAGGCCAGGTGGTGCTATTATGAGGCCAGGTGGTGCTATTATGAGGCCAGGTGGTGCTATTATGAGGCCAGGTGGTGCTAGTATGAGGCCAGGTGCTATTATGAGGCCAGGTGCTATTATGAGGCCAGGTGGTGCTATTATGAGGCCAGGTGGTGCTAGTATGAGGCCAGGTGGTGCTAGTATGAGGCCAGGTGCTATTATGAGGCCAGGTGCTATTATGAGGCCAGGTGCTGCTATTATGAGGCCAGGTGCTGCTATTATGAGGCCAGGTGGTGCTATTATGAGGCCAGGTGTTATTATGAGGCCAGGTGCTGCTATTATGGTTAGGTGGTGCTATTATGAGGCCAGGTGCTGCTATTATGAGGCCAGGTGCTGCTATTATGAGGCCAGGTGCTGCTATTATGAGGCCAGGTGCTATTATGAGGCCAGGTGCTGCTATTATGAGGCCAGGTGCTGCTATTATGAGGCCAGGTGCTGCTATTATGAGGCCAGATGTTGCTATTATGAGGCCAGGTGGTGCTATTATGAGGCCAGATGCTGCTATTATGAGGCCAGATGCTGCTATTATGAGGCCAGGTGGTGCTATTATGAGGCCAGATGGTGCTATTATGAGGCCAGATGCTGCTATTATGAGGCCAGATGGTGCTATTATGAGGCCAGATGGTGCTATTATGAGGCCAGGTGGTGCTATTATGAGGCCAGGTGATGCTATTATGAGGCCAGATGGTGCTATTATGAGGCCAGGTGGTGCCATTATGAGGCCAGGTGCTGCTATTATGAGGCCAGGGGCTGCTATTATGAGGCCGGGTGCTGCTATTATGAGGCCAGGTGCTGCTATTATGAGGCCAGGTGGTGCTAGTATGAGGCCAGGTGCTATTATGAGGCCAGGTGCTATTATGAGGCCAGGGGCTGCTATTATGAGGCCAGGTGGTGCTATTATGAGGTCAGGTGCTATTATGAGGCCAGGGGCTGCTATTATGAGGCCAGGTGCTGCTATTATGAGGCCAGATGGTGCTATTATGAGGCCAGGTGGTGCTATTATGAGGCCAGGTGGTGCCATCATGAGGCCAGGTGCTGCTATTATGAGGCCAGGGGCTGCTATTATGAGGCCGGGGGCTGCTATTATGAGGCCGGGTGCTGCTATTATGAGGCCAGGTGCTGCTATTATGAGGCCAGGTGCTGCTATTATGAGGCCAGGTGCTGCTATTATGAGGCCAGGTGCTATTATGAGGCCAGGGGCTGCTATTATGAGGCCAGGTGGTGCTATTATGAGGCCAGGTGGTGCTATTATGAGGTCAAGGTGCTGCTATTATGAGACTAGGTGCTATTACGATGCCAGGTGCTATTATGAGGCCAGGTGCTGCTATTATGAGGCCAGGTGCTATCATGAGGCCAGGTGGTGCTATTATGAGGCCAGGTGGTGCTATTATGAGGCCAGGTGGTGCTATTATGAGGCCAGGTAGTGCTATTATGAGGCCAGGTGGTGCTATTATGAGGCCAGGTGCTGCTATTATGAGGCCAGGTGCTGTTATTATGAGGCCAGGTGCTGCTATTATGAGGCCAGGTGGTGCTATTATGAGGCCAGGTGCTGCTATTATGAGGCCAGGTGCTGCTACTATGAGGCCAGGTGGTGCTATTATGAGGCCAGGTGCTGCTACTATGAGGCCAGGTGCTGCTATTATGAGGCCAGGTGCTATTATGAGGCCAGGTTCCATTAGACAGCATGAGGCCAGGTTCCATTAAGACAGCATGAGGCCAGGCTCCATTAGACAGTGAACACAAGGCCAGGTTCCATTAGAGAGCATGAGGCCAGGTTCCATTAGAGAGCATGAGGCCAGGTTCCATTAGAGAGCATGAGGCCAGGTTCCATTAGAGAGCATGAGGCCAGGTTCCATTAGAGAGCATGAGGCCAGGTTCCATTAGAGAGCATGAGGCCAGGTTCCATTAGAGAGCATAAGGCCAGGTTCCATTAGAGAGCATGAGGCCAGGTTCCATTAGAGAGCATGAGGCCAGGTTCCATTAGAGAGCATGAGGCCAGGTTCCATTAGAGAGCATGAGACCAGGTTCCATTAGAGAGCATGAGGCCAGGTTCCATTAGAGAGCATGAGACCAGGTTCCATTAGAGAGCATGAGGCCAGGTTCCATTAGAGAGCATGAGACCAGGTTCCATTAGAGAGCATGAGACCAGGTTCCATTAGAGAGCATGAGATCAGGTTCCATTAGAGCATGAGGCCAGGTTCCATTAGAGAGCATGAGACCAGGTTCCATTAGAGAGCATGAGACCAGGTTCCATTAGAGAGCAGGAGACCAGGTTCCATTAGAGAGCAGGAGACCAGGTTCCATTAGAGAGCAGGAGGCCAGGTTCCATTAGACAGCGAGAGGCCAGGCTCCATTAGAGAGCACGAGACCAAGCTCCATTAGACAGAGAGCATGAGGCCAGGTTCCATTAGGTAAAACACCGTCTATTCCCACCTCTACAAAGTAACCACCCCTCAGCCAATATGTATATGATATTTATATGTAATTTATATGTAATTTATATGTAATTTATATGTAATTTATATGTAATTACTCTCGCAGCGATAGTCTCGTGAAATCAACATTTCGGCTTTGATCACATGTTATGCCTTGGGACGTTGACCAGACCAAACACAAGAAATTGAAGGGACGACGACGTTTCGGTCCGTCCTGGACCATTCTCAAGTCGATTGTCGCAAACCTTGGGACGGTTTGCTGCGCGAATGGCCTATATATGTGAGGGTTTGGACTGGTTGACTGGTTGGTCAATTGGATTGGATTTAATTCCAATATGGTGTATTTTTGGTTCATTGATAATGGTGGTTGATGTTATTCTCACGGCAGTAGGGGAAAATTTCATCCATTTTGTATCCGAATATCTCAGTGTTTACGGAAGTGATGTGTCTATGTCAGTTAATATGTGTTTTGGTAAGGGGTCTCGTAGCCTGGTGGATAGCGCGCAGGACTCGTAATTCTGTGGCGCGGGTTCGATTCCCGCACGAGGCAGAAACAAATGGGCAAAGTTTCTTTCACCCTGAATGCCCCTGTTACCTAGCAGTAAATAGGTACCTGGGAGTTAGTCAGCTGTCACGGGCTGCTTCCTGGGGGTGGAGGCCTGGTCGAGGACCGGGCCGCGGGGACACTAAAGCCCCGAAATCATCTCAAGATAACTCAAGAAGGTAATGTTTTTTCCAAGAGAATGTGTTAATGTTTTCGACAATGCATCACGTTTAATGTTTGTTGTTTTAATAAGAATGTTTACCCGAGCGAGAAGTTTGCCGTGGCGGCCAAGACTTGTGTTTCAATACCTGTACTTTGCACCATGAGCAGTCTGTGGTGTGGGCTTGTTCGTGTGGACTGGCTTAACTGGGAGTAGTCTATTGAAAGACATGATTAGCATCAGATTGGAGATTATCTTGAGGTTATCTTGAGATGATTTCGGGGCTTTTTAGTGTCCCCGCGGCCCGGTCCTCGACCAGGCCTCCACCCCCAGGAAGCAGCCCGTGACAGCTGACTAACACCCAGGTACCTATTTTACTGCTAGGTAACAGGGGGCATAGGGTGAAAGAAACTCTGCCCATTGTTTCTTGCCGGCGCCTGGGATCGAACCCAGGACCACAGGATCACAAGTCCAGCGTGCTGTCCGCTCGGCCGACCGGAGGTGAGCAGAGTCCTCCCATACTGTCTACCCCCATGAGAATCTTAGTGTCATCTGCAGAGGATGATACAGTACTGTAGTGATTCAAGATTCATAGTGACTCAAGATTCAGATTCACGTACATAGTGTGGATCCTTGCCAACGTCTGATGTGAGGAGGAGGTAAAGCCCCAGAACTGGCACTGAGGGAATTGAGCTCTTGGGAAACTTGGAGAACTGAGTGTTGACCAGGCCACACACTAGAAGGTAAAGGGACGACGACGCTTCGGTCCGTCCTGGACCATTCTCAAGTCGATTGTGGTCTAAGACGGACCGAAACGTCGTCGTCCCTTCACCTTGTAGTGTGTGGTCTGGTCAACATTCTTCAGCCACGTTATTGTGACTCCTCGCCTGCACTTGGGGAACTGAGCTTTACACCCTGGATGATCGGGCTTAAACTGTGGTATACTCCGGGTTCTATTCGCTAGGAAATTAAAGATCCATCTATCTTACTTTGCCAGTAATTCCTTGTGTGTACAATAATATTATAGCCTCAAATATTCAAAGAATTTGCAAAAGTCTGTATATTACATAAGCGTTTTGCTTGTCTTCCATGGCGCCCGAGATCATGTCATATAGTGATCTAGCAACTGAGAGAGGCAGAAGTATTTTTATTATTATTATTTTCTACCACAGACGTGGCCAGACATTTACAATGCTAACTAGCATATATATATACATTTTCTTCTGTCCTCCATGGACAGGGTGAGAGATGTGTTCAACATATAGTTAAAGGGTTTATTGAACACTCAACCACAGAAGGTGATTCGGTGCTTTTAAAATGCTAAGCTAACCTACATACGAAAATACATAGATACACAGATTTACGTATGCCCTACATTAAAGTGTTCGATGTGTCTTTTACATAGTGTCATTAATGTGCATTTTTACAAAGGTGAAATATAATTCTGATCAGCTTCCATATATACTTTATACACATATACACAGAAGTGACCTGTTGAGATCGCGTTGTCCAGGGATATGAAGAGTTGTAATTCTATGGGTTTTGTGAAATTCTCTCAAATATAAATTAATATTATAATATATTAGCACATTGTGCATATATAGGCATAGGTTAGGTTAGGTGTTTAAGGTTCTGTTGGCGATTATTGGTATTTGTAGTACGTGGGTGAAGCATTTACAGCGTTGTGGTTCGAACACCAGTCGTCAGTGAAGCACTTGTTCCGGAAGTGTTCGGACGGCAGCAGTTGTGAGTCGTGTGTAAACTGTTTTTCATTCATAAACAGGGGCCAGATTCACGAAGCAGTTACCAAGCACTTATGAACCTGTACATCTTTCCTCAATCTTTGACGGCTTTGGTTACATTTATTAAACAGTTTACAAGCATGAAAACTTGCCAATCAACTGTTGTTATTGTTATAAACAGCCTCCTGGTGCTTCCGAGCTCATTAACTGTTTAATAATTGTAAACAAAGCCGCCAAAGATTGAGAAAAGATGGACAGGTTCGTAAGTGCTTGCGTAACTGCTTCGTGAATCTGGCCTCCTGGTTCGTAAGTGCTTGCGTAACTGCTTCGTGAATCTGGCCCCCAGGTTCGTAAGTGCTTGCGTAACTGCTTCGTGAATCTGGCCCCAGGTTCGTATGTGCTTGCGTAACTGTGTCGTGAATCTGGCCTCCAGGTTCGTAAGTGTTTGCGTAAGTGCTTTCGTGAATCTGGCCCCACTGGGTTTGGCGGGTGCATGGGATCACTTTTTGAGTCTTTGTTTGGAGGACGGACTGAATTGATGAATGCGTCTTTGGGGTCGGCCGCTGGATGGAATGGATCCGTCTGAGGACAGATTACCGACTGAAGCCTCAGTATTTCCCTCATGTCTTTGTTGTCATCTGTGAAAGTTCCATCGCCCTTGCGCAAGGATCCAATACTACGAAGAAGTTATTGTTCTAGATTTTGAACAGGAGAAAAAGTATTTCGGATATCTCTTTCGCTCTCTCTGCCTCTCCTGGGTTTTGTACGAGTCTTACAGCTTTAGCTCAAGCTTTTCTACTCCTTTACAGAGCCTTCAGGTAGATACCTGGTAGATATTTCCTGGTAGATACCTGGTAGATACGACTTCTTTGTCATTCTTGGGACTGAATGAAGCGTTTGAGATGTTCTGGGATGTGTTTTCACCTATAGAGGGAACGCCGTTTTCATTCCATTTTGCATCTTCTCTTTCGTTAACGGCATGCGACTCGCCCCTATTCTAGTGGTCCTGAGCCTATTGTCTCAAGACAGTGGTTAAGATTTTGCCTTATCTAGCTGTTCTTCCCAACATATTTCTATGAGGTCTTGGTCTATTTGTTCTCAAGTTAATCAGTTTGTTATTAAAATTGTTGAATCCTTTTCCTTTGGGATTTGAGGCTTCAATAGGCCTATTGCCCTTGTTTGTCTAAACTCCGATTAGGTTGTTATCTGAGTAACAAGTAGTTGTAATCCTCATGTTCCCAATCACTTCAACACTGTAGAAATAAGGTCTTTGGTGTTTTGTATTATTTTCCACACACACACACACACACACACACACACACACACACACACACACACACACACACACACACACACACAGTTCTTACATTCTTGTAAAGCCACTGCACGCATATTTCGGACAGGTCCTTAATCCTAATTTTTCACCGGAAATTTTTCACCCGCCAAATCGTTTAACAACCAGGAACCCATTTACTGCTGGGTGAACAGAGGCTATAGTTAGGGATCCGCGCCCAGTCAATCTTCCCCCCTGCCAGGATACGAACCTAGGGCAAAGCGCTCACAAAGGACTTGCGAGTGCTTTACCACTGTGCCACGGGGACTGCGTACTCCCACTATTTGCTAGTTTAAGGCCAATCTGACACACATCTGCAAGAGGTACCCATTTACTGCTAGGTGAATAGGTGCATCAGGGTGAAAGAAACTCTGCCCATTTGTTTCCGCCTCCGCCGGGGATCGAACCCGGAACTTTACGACTACGAATCCCGAGCGCTGTCCACTCAGCCGTCAGGCCCCCCCCCCTGTCTGGCTCTCATATGTGCCAGTTTAATGCGTATATATATGTCATTACCACCTCTATGGAACAAACATTTTGCTGAAGACTTTTCTTGAACGATTTAAAAAACTATTTAGCATACTTCCCCTCAAAATCTTAAGGGGGTTCGAGTCTCTTAGAAGGGGGGCTGAGATTTTCCATAGTTTCTTGACAACTCTTAATGTATTCCTCGTCTCCTAAGGAACTTTCTCGACTGTTGCATCTGGAGGTATGCATATGGGACGTATGCGATCCTGTGGTCCTGGGGTCGATCCCGGGCGCCGGCGAGAAACAATGGGCAGAGTTTCTTTCGCCCTATGCCCCCCTGTTACCTAGCAGTAAAATAGGTACCTGGGTGTTAGTCAACTGTCACGGGCTGCTTCCTGGGGGTGGAGGCCTGGTCGAGGACCGGGCCGCGGGGACACTAAAGCCCCGAAATCATCTCAAGATGACCTCAAGATGGGGAGGATAATGTAGTTTTTGTTCTCTGGTTTCATATGTAATGTCAATTACACCAATTTACACAATTTACACAATTTACACGAGGATCTTAATATTCCACAAGCGAGTCTAACAAACAGGTCTACACCTTCCTGGGTTCTACGTACTCTACATTATAGGTACACTATTATAGGTAACCACGCTATCCACTAAACTATCTCTTAACCTTAATCTATTTGGTCTCCGTGGTGTCTCCGTGGTGTCTCCGTGGTGTAGTGGTAAGACACTCGCCTGGCGTTCCGCGAGCGCTATGTCATGGGTTCGTATCCTGGCCGGGGAGGATTTACTGGGCGCAATTCCTTAACTGTAGCCTCTGTTTAACGCAACAGTAAAATGTGTACTTGGATGAAAAAACGATTCTTCGCGGCAGGGATCGTATTCCAGGGACCATAGGATTAAGGACTTGCCCGAAACGCTACGCGTACTAGTGGCTCTACAAGAATGTAACAACTCTTGTATATATCTCTCACTATCCATTAAACTATCCTTAACCTCACTATCCACTAAACATCCAGTCAGTTTTAATTATTATTATTATTATTTTTTTCTACCACAGACGTGGCCAGACATTTACAATGCTAATCAGCAAATATACATTTTCTTCTGTCCTCCAACATCCAGTTAGTATATATATTGGCTTATATCGAGGTCACCCCCCCCCCCCGCAAGATGCAACTCCATAACTAGCTGACTAACTCCTTGGTACCTACTTACTGCTAGGTGAATGGGTGCATTAGGTGGAAGGAAATGCGCCCAACCATTTGTCCCACCCGGTATGGTATGTTGCTATTCTACTGTGCACATTTGGGACCTGGTCCTCCAGTATCGTCTATGCATTTGATACCTCTCTCGTCTCCTTTCCAGAGATGGGAGAAAGAATTTTCCATTTATGGAACTTTGAGATGGTCCCAATAATTTAGGTGTTTTATCGCGTCTATGTATGCCGTATATGTTCTCTGTATTCCCTCTATTTCAGCAATCTCTCCTGCTGTGAAGGGGGAAGTGAGTACTGAGCAGTACTCAAGACGGGACAACACAAGTGACTTGAAGAGTACAACCATTGTGATGGGATCCCTGGATTTGAAAGTTCTCGTAATCCATCCGATCATTTTTCTGGCTGACGCAATATTTGCTTGGTTATGCTCCCTAAACGTTAGATCGTCGGACATCATTATTCCCAAATCCTTGACATGTTGCTTTCCTACTATGGGCAGATTTGATTGTGTTTTGTACCCTGTATTATGTTTAAGGTCCTCATTTTTACCATACCTAATTACCTGAAATTTATTACTGTTAATTTTTTTTATTTTCTGTTATTTTCTACTGCCCAATCGAGCTTGTAGTTTTCAATGTCTATTGCGGAAGTAATTTTCACGCTGATTTTTGTGTCATCTGCAAAGGACGACACGAAGCTGTGACTTGTATTTGAGTCTATATCAGATATGAGAATAAGGAACAGCAGTGGTGCAAGGACTGTACCCTGAGGAGCAGTGGTGCAAGGACTGTACCCTGAGGAGCAGTGGTGCAAGGACTGTACCCTGAGGAGCAGTGGTGCAAGGACTGTACCCTGAGGAGCAGTGGTGCAAGGACTGTACCCTGAGGAGCAGTGGTGCAAGGACTGTACCCTGAGGAGCAGTGGTGCAAGGACTGTACCCTGAGGAGCAGTGGTGCAAGGACTGTACCCTGAGGAGCAGTGGTGCAAGGACTGTACCCTGAGGTACAGAACTTTTAACTGCGCTTGGACTATTTTATTTAATGATCTGTTACTCTTTACATTATAATTGACAGAAACGCTAATATCCAGCGCCCAACTTTACCTGTTATTCCAACTGATCTCATTGTATGGGCTATCACGCCATCTTCTTGAGATCTTGAGGTTATCTTGAGATGATTTCGGGGCTTTTTAGTGTCCCCGCGGCCCGGTCCTCGACCAGGCCTCCACCCCCAGGAAGCAGCCCGTGACAGCTGACTAACACCCAGGTACCTATTTTACTGCTAGGTAACAGGGGCATAGGGTGAAAGAAATTCTGCCCATTGTTTCTCGCCGGCGCCTGGGATCGAACCCAGGACCACAGGATCACAAGTCCAGCGTGCTGTCCGCTCGGCCGACCGGCTCCCCGCCATGGTCACACTTATTATCCAATGCCTTTACAAAGTGCGTGTGTGTGTGTGTGTGTGTGTGTGTGTGTGTGTGTGTGTGTGTGTGTGTGTGTGTGTGTGTGTGTGTGTGTGTGTGTGTGTGTGTGTGTGTACCACATCTGCATTCTGACTTTCTTCTAATAAATCACAGACTTTGCCATAGCTGCTGCAAAAAGACATGATCTTCCCGCTCTAAATCCATGTTGGCCTGGGTTGAGGTGGTCATTGGTCTCCATAAAATTAGAGATCTGACTTCTGATCACTCAAAAGATTGTATTATGTGGGACGTTAGTGCAACTGGTCTATAATTCTTAGCCAATGCTCTGCTCCCTCCCTTGTGTAGAGGGGCTATACGAGCTGATTTAAGCGCTTCTGGTATCTCCCCGTGTCCAAGCTCTTCCTCCACACTGTACTGAGTTCTGGGGCTATTGGCACTTTGCATTTCTTTATATTAAAATATTAAATATTGGACGTGGGACTGGGTGCTTGGGCATGTTGTCAATGTCTCTTTAAAAATCTTAAAAGTACTAATAATGATATCAGTCTGATATCAGTCATATTGTCAGGTTTGGATATCATACATGAAATAAGATGTCTGGAGCTTCTTCAATGTTGTTTATTGGGGTGTGAAACACAGCCAGTTTAAGATTGAGACTGATTTAAAACCGATTGTCTTAAGGTCAATAATATCCTCGTCATCATCTTATTATGAAACTTCACTTGTCAGTACAGGTCTAATACTGACTTTTTTTAAATTTCGATTTCGCATACATGAAGAAACATTTTTTGGATTGATCTTGATCTCTTGTATTGCTTTCTGTTCTAATTCCATTTCTTCATTCAGAAATGTTGGCTTTATTATACACAGAAATCCTCATCAATTCGAACCCTCATCACGGCCCTTGTGGATTTGTTCTTGATTGCTTCAGTTTCTGTTCAAGTTTTTTAGTCTCTCTGTTTAATGTAGTCCTTGTAGGGTAGTAGAAGGGAGCCGGTTGGCCGAGCGGACAGCACGCTGGACTTGTGATCCTGTGGTCCCGGGTTCGATCCCAGGCGCCGGCGAGAAACAATGGGCAGAGTTTCTTTCACCCTATGCCCCTGTTACCTAGCAGTAAAATAGGTACCTGGGTGTTAGTCAGCTGTCACGGGCTGCTTCCTGGGGGGTGGAGGCCTGGTCGAGGACCGGGCCGCGCGGGGACACTAAAGCCCCGAAATCATCTCAAGATAACCTCAAGATAGTCGTGTCTGCATAAGCATTTAAGGTATATTTTCCTTTAGTCCTTGTATGTTGGCAAAGATGAATGAGGTTACTCTATTTGGTGTATCTGAAGCGAGAAATTTCTCTGGCGGTTGAGTTATGTGAGAGTACATGGGATTGGATGGAGAGGAGATATATCAAATGCGTGGAAAATACTGGAGGGCCAGGTCCCAAATCTACACAGTAAAATAACAACATACTGGAGTGAACGATATGGAAGAAAATGCAGAATAGAACCAGTGAAGAGCAGAGGTGCCATAGGCACAATCAGAGAACACTGTATAAACATCAGAGGTCCAGTGAAGAGCAGAGGTGCCATAGGCACAATCAGAGAATACTGTATAAACATCATAGGTCCAGTGAAGAGCAGAGGTGCCATAGGCACAATCAGAGAACACTGTATAAACATCAGAGGTCCAGTGAAGAGCAGAGGTGCCATAGGCACAATCAGAGAATACTGTATAAACATCATAGGTCCAGTGAAGAGCAGAGGTGCCATAGGCACAATCAGAGAACACTGTATAAACATCAGAGGTCCAGTGAAGAGCAGAGGTGCCATAGGTACAATCAGAGAACACTGTATAAACATCAGAGGTCCAGTGAAGAGCAGAGGTGCCATAGGCACAATCAGAGAACACTGTATAAACATCATAGGTCCAGTGAAGAGCAGAGGTGCCATAGGCACAATCAGAGAACACTGTATAAACATCAGAG
This sequence comes from Procambarus clarkii, assembly GCF_020424385.1. NCBI lineage: Eukaryota > Metazoa > Arthropoda > Malacostraca > Decapoda > Cambaridae > Procambarus > Procambarus clarkii. Next base: position 7,398,960 of record NC_059641.1, read on the forward strand.
GTCCAGTGAAGAGCAGAGGTGCCATAGGCACAATCAGAGAATACTGTATAAACATCATAGGTCCAGTGAAGAGCAGAGGTGCCATAGGCACAATCAGAGAACACTGTATAAACATCAGAGGTCCAGTGAAGAGCAGAGGTGCCATAGGTACAATCAGAGAACACTGTATAAACATCAGAGGTCCAGTGAAGAGCAGAGGTGCCATAGGCACAATCAGAGAACACTGTATAAACATCATAGGTCCAGTGAAGAGCAGAGGTGCCATAGGCACAATCAGAGAACACTGTATAAACATCAGAGGTCCAGTGAAGAGCAGAGGTGCCATAGGCACAATCAGAGAACACTGTATAAACATCAGAGGTCCAGTGAAGAGCAGAGGTGCCATAGGCATAATCAGAGAACACTGTATAAACATCAGAGGTCCAGTGAAGAGCAGAGGTGCCATAGGCACAATCAGAGAACACTGTATAAACATCAGAGGTCCAGTGAAGAGCAGAGGTGCCATAGGCACAATCAGAGAACACTGTATAAACATCAGAGGTCCGCGGTTGTTCAACGTCCTTCCAGCGAGCATAAGAAATATTGCCGGAACAACCGTGGACATCTTCAAGAGGAAACTAGATAGTTTTCTTCAAGGAGTGCCAGACCAACCAGGCTGTGGTGGGTATGTGGGCCTGCGGGCCGCTCCAAGCAACAGCCTGGTGGACCAAACTCTCACAAGTCAAGCCTGGCCTCGGGCCGGGCTGTGGTGGGTATGTGGGCCTGCGGGCCGCTCCAAGCAACAGCCTGGTGGACCAAACTCTCACAAGTCAAGCCTGGCCTCGGGCCGGGCTGTGGTGGGTATGTGGGCCTGCGGGCAGCTCCAAGCAACAGCCTGGTGGACCAAACTCTCACAAGTCAAGCCTGGCCTCGGGCCGGGCTGTGGTGGGTATGTGGGCCTGCGGGCCGCTCCAAGCAACAGCCTGGTGGACCAAACTCTCACAAGTCAAGCCTGGCCTCGGGCCGCTCCAAGCAACAGCCTGGTGGACCAAACTCTCACAAGTCAAGCCTGGCCTCGGGCCGCTCCAAGCAACAGCCTGGTGGGCCAAACTCTCAAGTCAAGCCTGGCCTCGGGCCGCTCCAAGCAACAGCCTGGTGGACCAAACTCTCACAAGTCAAGCCTGGCCTCGGGCCGCTCCAAGCAACAGCCTGGTGGACCAAACTCTCACAAGTCAAGCCTGGCCTCGGGGCGTTCCAAGCAACAGCCTGGTGGACCAAACTCTCACAAGTCAAGCCTGGCCTCGGGCCGCTCCAAGCAACAGCCTGGTGGACCAAACTCTCTCAAGTCAAGCCTGGCCTCGGGCCGCTCCAAGCAACAGCCTGGTGGACCAAACTCTCACAAGTCAAGCCTGGCCTCGGGCCGGGCTGTGGTGGGTATGTGGGCCTGCGGGCCGCTCCAAGCAACAGCCTGGTGGACCAAACTCTCACAAGTCAAGCCTGGCCTCGGGCCGGGCTGTGGTGGGTATGTGGGCCTGCGGGCAGCTCCAAGCAACAGCCTGGTGGACCAAACTCTCACAAGTCAAGCCTGGCCTCGGGCCGGGCTGTGGTGGGTATGTGGGCCTGCGGGCCGCTCCAAGCAACAGCCTGGTGGACCAAACTCTCACAAGTCAAGCCTGGCCTCGGGCCGCTCCAAGCAACAGCCTGGTGGACCAAACTCTCACAAGTCAAGCCTGGCCTCGGGCCGCTCCAAGCAACAGCCTGGTGGACCAAACTCTCAAGTCAAGCCTGGCCTCGGGCCGCTCCAAGCAACAGCCTGGTGGACCAAACTCTCACAAGTCAAGCCTGGCCTCGGGCCGCTCCAAGCAACAGCCTGGTGGACCAAACTCTCACAAGTCAAGCCAGGCCTCGGGCCGGGCTGTGGTGGGTATGTGGGCCTGCGGGCCGCTCCAAGCAACAGCCTGGTGGACCAAACTCTCACAAGTCAAGCCTGGCCTCGGGCCGGGCTGTGGTGGGTATGTGGGCCTGCGGGCCGCTCCAAGCAACAGCCTGGTGGACCAAACTCTCACAAGTCAAGCCTGGCCTCGGGCCGGGCTGTGGTGGGTATGTGGGCCTGCGGGCCGCTCCAAGCAACAGCCTGGTGGACCAAACTCTCACAAGTCAAGCCTGGCCTCGGGCCGGGCTGTGGTGGGTATGTGGGCCTGCGGGCCGCTCCAAGCAACAGCCTGGTGGACCAAACTCTCACAAGTCAAGCCTGGCCTCGGGCCGGGCTGTGGTGGGTATGTGGCCCTGCGGGCCGCTCCAAGCAACAGCCTGGTGGACCAAACTCTCACAAGTCAAGCCTGGCCTCGGGCCGGGCTTGAGCAGTAGAACAACTCCCAGAACCCCATCAATCAGAATGTGACCAGTACAGGTTCTTGCAAGGTTGTTATCTGTCGTAATGGTAGCCGTGTTGTGGGGTGTTAAGATATCTGTGACACAGGAATACCAATAGTTCTGACAACCAGTTCCTTGTACCAGCCATTTCCTCCATTCCGCCTTTTCAAACCCTCTCTCTCTCTGGGGGTTGTCCACAACCTTCAACTTTTCTCCAAAGCCATTTTCCTCTCTGGCGCGGTTTGTGTAGTGGTCTGAGGCCTTTACGTGAAGGCCAGGGGCCAGATTCACGAAGCAGTTACGCAAGCACTTATGAATCTGGGGCCAGATTCACGAAGCAGTTACGCAAGTACTTACGAACCTGGGGCCAGATTCACGAAGCAGTTACGCAAGCACTTACGAACGTGTACATCTTTCCTCAATCTTTGACGGCTTTGGTTACATTTATTAAACAGTTTACAAGCATGAAAACTTGCCAATCAACTGTTGTTATTGTTATAAACAGCCTCCTGGTGCTTCGGAGCTCATTAACTGTTTAATAATTGTAAACAAAGCCGCCAAAGATTGAGAAAAGATGTACAGGTTCGTAAGTGCTTGCGTAACTACTTCGAGAATCTGGCCCCAGGTTCGTAAGTGCTTGCGTAACTGCTTCGTGAATCTGGCCTCAGGTTCGTAAATGCTTGCGTAACTGCTTCGTGAATCTGGCCCCGGGTTCGTAAGTGCTTACGTAACTGCTTCGTGAATCTGGCCCCAGGGCGGCTGACGTAGGTGCTTCTCTCCGTGTGAGGTGTTGTATATGTCTGGATGGAAACACTTGTACTGCTGGAGAGCGCCGCTCCTGTGCCAGGTAAGTCCCGGGATCACCATAGCCCGTGCTACTTGGAACTTGTTCCGAGTAGCTGAATCTATAACAACAACTTGTATGTTGTTACAGCATTGTTGTATGCCATCTTGAGGTTATCTTGAGATGATTTCGGGGCTTTAGTGTCCCCGCGGCCCTGTCCTCGACCAGGCCTCCACCCCTAGGAAGCAGCCCGTAGCAGCTGTCTAACTCCCAGGTACCTAATTACTGCTAGGTGAACAGGGGGGCCATCAGGGTGAAAGAAACTGTGCCCCATTTGTTTCCGCCACCGCCGGGGATCGAACCCGGAACCTCAGGACTACGAAACCCGAGCGCTGTCCACTCAGCCGTCAGGGCCCTGGTGGGTGAGGAAGCACAGGCTCATCCACCGTCATCCACGGTAATAAGTCCGCCTCTAAGACTCCACGAAAAAGGCCAAGGACTGCAGGGCCGGACTTGACTTCTGGCCGCCAAGTTACTGCAGTATAATAATTGAAGGAGTGAGGGAGAGGGGGGCGCGGACCCCCTCCGTCAGGGAGTGGGGGGGGCGCGGACCCCCTCCGTCAGGGAGAGGGGTCCGCGTCGCCCTTGGGCCGGGGTGTCATAGCGTCGCTAATTGTGTGGCGAGGCCCTACGGTGGCTTAAGCCTTTCTTCACCCGCATCGCCGCCCCCCCAAGCCATTGAATGCACTCGCTGCCCCCCCCCCCGCCCCCCCCCCCCAACTCATAAGACGCACCATGGCAGCCTGCTCCTTCGCCCCCCCCCACCCCTCCCCGCGGCCCTCCACCTGCCCCCCAAAGCCTCCCCCAACCTGTCACCACTACCCCATGTGGTGCTGCCTGCCTCTCGCTGCCTACTTTACTGTTTCTTGTACACGGTGTGGCCTGCAGGTCGTCCTGTAGTGTGTGTGGGGGGTGGTGTGTGGCCTGCAGGTCGTCCTGTAGTGTGGGGGGGAGGGATGGCCTGCAGGTCGTCCTGTAGTGTGTGTGGGGGTGGTGTGTGGCCTGCAGGTCGTCCTGTAGTGTGGGGGGGGAGGGGTGGCCTGCAGGTCGTCCTGTAGTGTGTGTGGGGGGTGGTGTGGCCTGCAGGTCGTCCTGTAGTGTGTGTGGGGGGGAGGTGTGGCCTGCAGGTCGTCCTGTAGTGTATGTGTGGGGGGGGTGTGGCCTGCAGGTCGTCCTGTAGTGTGTGTGGGGGGGGGAGGTGTGGCCTGCAGGTCGTCCTGTAGTGTGTGTGGGGGAGAGTGTGTGGCCTGCAGGTCGTCCTGTAGTGTGTGTGGGGGGGGTGCGTGGCCTGCAGGTCGTCCTGTAGTGTGTGTGGGGGGGTGTGGCCTGCAGGTCGTCCTGTAGTGTGTGTATGGGGGGTGTGGCCTGCAGGTGGTCCTGTAGTGTGTGGGGGGGGGGGGAGGTGTGGCCTGCAGGTCGTCCTGTAGTGTGTGTGGGGGGGTGTTTGGCCTGCAGGTGGTCCTGTAGCGTGTGTGGGGGTGGTGTGGCCTGCAGGTCGTCCTGTAGTGTGTGTGGGGGGGGTGTGGCCTGCAGGTCGTCCTGTAGTGTGTGGGGGGGGGGGAGGTGTGGCCTGCAAGTCGTCCTGTAGTGCGTGTGGGGGGAGGTGTGGCCTGCAGGTCGTCCTGTAGTGCGTGTGGGGGGAGGTGTGGCCTGCAAGTCGTCCTGTAGTATGTGGGGGGGGGGAGGTGTGGCCTGCAGGTCGTCCTGTACTGCGTGTGGGGGGGGAGGTGTGGCCTGCAGGTCGTCCTGTAGTGCGTGTGGGGGGGAGGTGTGGCCTGCAAGTCGTCCTGTAGTATGTGGGGGGGGGGAGGTGTGGCCTGCAGGTCGTCCTGTAGTGCGTGTGGGGGGAGGTGTGGCCTGCAGGTCGTCCTGTAGTGTGTGGGGGGGGAGGTGTGGAATGCAAGTCGTCCTGTAGTGCGTGGGGGGGAGGTGTGGCCTGCAAGTCTTCCTGTAGTGCGTGTGGGGGGGGGGTGTGGCCTGCAGGTCGTCCTGTAGTGTGTGTGTGGGGGGGGTGGCCTGCAGGTCGTCCTGTAGTGTGTGTGGGGGGGGGGAGGTGTGGCCTGCAGGTCGTCCTGTAGTGCGTGTGGGGGGGGGAGGTGTGGCATGCAGGTCGTCCTGTAGTGTGTGTGTGGGGGGGGAGGTGTGGCCTGCAGGTCGTCCTGTAGTGCGTGTGGGGGGGGAGGTGTGGCCTGCAGGTCGTCCTGTAGTGCGTGTGGGGGGGTGTGGCCTGCAGGTCGTCCTGTAGTGTGTGGGGGGGTGGCCTGCAGGTCGTCCTGTAGTGTGTGTGGGGGGGGAGGTGTGGCCTGCAGGTCGTCCTGTAGTGTGTGGGGGGGGGTGTGGCCTGCAGGTCGTCCTATAGTGCGTGTGGGGGGGGGTGTGGCCTGCAGGTCGTCCTGTAGTGTGTGTGGGGGAAGATGTGGCCTGCAGGTCGTCCTGTAGTGTGTGGGGGGGTGTGGCCTGCAGGTCGTCCTGTAGTGTGTGGGGGGGGGAGGTGTGGCCTGCAGGTCATCCTGTATGTGTGTGTGGGGGGGGGTGTGGCCTGCAAGTCGTCCTGTAGTGTGTGGGGGGAGGTGTGTGGCCTGCAGGTCGTCCTGTAGTGTGTGGGGGGAGGTGTGTGGCCTGCAAGTCGTCCTGTAGTGTGTGGGGGGGGGGTGTGGCCTGCAGGTCGTCCTGTAGTGTGTGTGGGGGGAGGTGTGGCCTGCAGGTCGTCCTGTAGTGTGTGGGGGGGTGTGGCCTGCAGGTCGTCCTGTAGTGTGTGGGGGGGGTGTGGCCTGCAGGTCGTCCTGTAGTGTGTGTGGGGGGGGGGTGTGGCCTGCAGGTCGTCCTGTAGTGTGTGTGTGGGGGGAGGTGTGGCCTGCAAGTCGTCCTGTAGTGTGTGGGGGGGTGTGGCCTGCAGGTCGTCCTGTAGTGTGTGTGGGGGGGGGGAAGGTGTGGCCTGCAAATCGTCCTGTAGTGTGTGGGGGGGGGTGTGGCCTGCAGGTCGTCCTGTAGTGTGTGGGGGGGGGGAGGTGTGGCCTGCAGGTCGTCCTGTAGTGTGTGTGTGGGGGGGGGTGTGGCCTACAGGTCGTCCTGTAGTGTGTGGGGGGAGGTGTGGCCTGCAAGTCGTCCTGTAGTGTGTGGGGGGGGGTGTGGCCTGCAGGTCGTCCTGTAGTGTGTGTGTGGGGGAGGTGTGGCGTGCAGGTCGTCCTGTAGTGTGTGTGTGGGGGGGGGGTGTGGCCGACAGGTCGTCCTGTAGTGTGTGTGGGGGGGGTGTGGCCTACAGGTCGTCCTGTAGCGTGTGTGGGGGAGGTGTGGCCTGCAGGTCGTCCTGTAGTATGTGGGGGGGAGGTGTGGCCTGCAGGTCGTCCTGTAGTGTGTGGGTGGGGGTGTGGCCTACAGGTCGTCCTGTAGTGTGTGGGGGGTGGTGTGGCCTGCAGGTCGTCCTGTAGTGTGTGTGTGGGGGGTGTGTGGCCTGCAGGTCGTCCTGTAGTGTGTGGGGGGTGGTATGGCCTGCAGGTCGTCCTGTAGCGTGTGGACGCGTGTGGCCTGCAGGTCGTCCTGTAGTGTGTGTGGGGAGAGGTGTGGCCTGCAGGTCGTCCTGTAGTGTGTGGGGGAGGTGTGGCCTGCCGGTCGTCCTGTAGTGTGTGTGGGGGGGGGAGGTGAGGCCTGCAGGTCGTCCTGTAGTGTGTGGGGGGAGGTGTGGCCTGCAGGTCGTCCTGTAGTGTGTGGGGGGGGAGGTGTGGCCTGCAGGTCGTCCTGTAGTGTGTGGGGGAGGAGGGTGGCCTGCAGGTCGTCCTGTAGTGTGTGTGGGGGGAGGTGTGGCCTGCAGGTCGTCCTGTAGTGTGTGGGGGGTGTGGCCTGCAGGTCGTCCTGTAGTGTGTGTGGGGGGGAGGTGTGGCCTGCAGGTCGTCCTGTAGTGTGTGGGGGGAGGTGTGGCCTGCAGGTCGTCCTGTAGTGTGTGTGGGGGGGAGGTGTGGCCTGCAGGTCGTCCTGTAGTGTGTGGGGGGGTGTGGCCTACAGGTCGTCCTGTAGTGTGTGGGGGGGGAGGTGTGGCCTGCAGGTCGTCCTGTAGTGTGTGTGGGGGAGGTGTGGCCTGCAGGTCGTCCTGTAGTGTGTGTGGGGGAGGAGGTGTGGCCTGCAGGTCGTCCTGTAGTGTGTGGGATGGGGTTTGTGGCCTGCAGGTCGTCCTGTAGTGTGTGGGGGGAGGTGTGGCCTGCAGGTCGTCCTGTAGTGTGTGTGGGGGGGAGGTGTGGCCTGCAGGTCGTCCTGTAGTGTGTGTGGGGGGGGTGAGGTGTGGCCTGCAGGTCGTCCTGTAGTGTGTGGGGGGATGTGTGGCCTGCAGGTCGTCCTGTACTGTGTGGGGGGGGAGGTGTGGCCTGCAGGTCGTCCTGTAGTGTGTGTGTGGGGGGAGGTGTGGCCTGCAGGTCGTCCTGTAGTGTGTGTGTGGGGGGGGAGGTGTGGCCTGCAGGTCGTCCTGTAGTGTGTGTGTGGGGGGAGGTGTGGCCTGCAGGTCGTCCTGTAGTGTGTGGGGGGGGTGTGGCCTGCAGGTCGTCCTGTAGTGTATGTGTGGGGGGAGAGGTGTGGCCTGCAGGTTGTCCTGTAGTGTGTGTGGGGGAGGTGTGGCCTGCAGGTCGTCCTGTAGTGTGTGTGTGGGGGGGGAGGTGTGGCCTGCAGGTCGTCCTGTAGTGTGTGTGTGGGGGGGGAGGTGTGGCCTGCAGGTCGTCCTGTAGTGTGTGTGTGGGGAAAGAGGTGTGGCCTGCAGGTCGTCCTGTAGTGTGTGTGTGGGGGAGAGGTGTGGCCTGCAGGTCGTCCTGTAGTGTGTGGGGGGAGGTGTGGCCTGCAGGTCGTCCTGTAGTGTGTGGGGGGGAGGTGTGGCCTGCAGGTCGTCCTGTAGTGTGTGGGGGGAGGTGTGGCCTGCTGGTCGTCCTGTAGTGTGTGGGGGGAGAGGTGTGGCCTGCAGGTCGTCCTGTAGTGTGTGGGGGGGGGAAGGTGTGGCCTGCAAGTCGTCCTGTAGTGTGTGGGGGGGAGGTGTGGCTTGCAGGTCGTCCTGTAGTGTGTGGGGGGGGAGGTGTGGCCTGCAGGTCGTCCTGTAGTGTGTGTGGGGGAGGTGTGGCCTGCAGGTCGTCCTGTAGTGTGTGGGGGGGAGGTGTGGCCTGCAGGTCGTCCTGTAGTGTGTGGGGGGAGGTGTGGCCTGCAGGTCGTCCTGTAGTGTGTGGGGGGAGAGGTGTGGCCTGCAGGTCGTCCTGTAGTGTGTGGGGGGGAGGTGTGGCCTGCAGGTCCTCCTGTAGTGTGTGGAGGGGAGGTGTGGCCTGCAGGTCATCCTGTAGTGTGTGGGGGGGGTGGCCTGCAGCTTGTCCTGCACGGTACGGGGCGAGGTGTGGCCTGCAGCTCGTCCTGCACAGTACGGGGCGAGGTGTGGCCTGCAGCTTGTCCTGCACAGTACGGGGCGAGGTGTGGCCTGCAGCTCGTCCTGCACAGTACGGGGCGAGGTGTGGCCTGCAGCATGTCCTACACAGTATGGGGCGAGGTGTGGCCTGCAGCTTGTCCTGCACAGTACGGGGCGAGCTGTGGCCTGCAGCGTGTCCTGCACAGTACGGGGCGAGGTGTGGCCTGCAGCTTGTCCTACACAGTACGGGGCGAGGTGTGGCCTGCAGCTTGTCCTGCACAGTACGGGGCGAGGTGTGGCCTGCAGCTCGTCCTGCACAGTACGGGGCGAGGTGTGGCCTGCAGCATGTCCTACACAGTATGGGGCGAGGTGTGGCCTGCAGCTTGTCCTGCACAGTACGGGGCGAGCTGTGGCCTGCAGCGTGTCCTGCACAGTACGGGGCGAGGTGTGGCCTGCAGCTTGTCCTACACAGTACGGGGCGAGGTGTGGCCTGCACCTCGTCCTGCACAGTACGGGGCGAGGTGTGGCCTGCACCTCGTCCTACATAGTACGGGGCGAGGTGTGGCCTGCACCTCGTCTTACACAGTACGGGGCGAGGTGTGGCCTGCACCTCGTCCTGCACAGTACGGGGCGAGATGTGGCCTGCACCTCGTCCTGCACAGTACGGGGCGAGGTGTGGCCTGCACCTCGCCCTGCACAGTACGGGGCGAGGTGTGGCCTGCACCTCGTCCTGCACAGTACGGGGCGAGGTGTGGCCTGCAACTCGTCCTACACAGTACGGGGCGAGGTGTGGCCTGCACCTCGTCCTGCACAGTACGGGGCGAGGTGTGGCCTGCACCTCGTCCTACACAGTACGGGGCGAGGTGTGGCCTGCACCTCGCCCTGCACAGTACGGGGCGAGGTGTGGCCCGCAGCGTGTCCTGCACAGTACGGGGCGAGGTGTGGCCTGCACCTCGCCCTGCACAGTACGGGGCGAGGTGTGGCCTGCAGCATGTCCTGCACAGTACGGGGCGAGGTGTGGCCTGCAGCGTGTCCTGCACAGTACGGGGCGAGGTGTGGCCTGCACCTCGTCCTGCACAGTACGGGGCGAGGTGTGGCCTGCAGCGTGTCCTGCACAGTACGGGGCGAGGTGTGGCCTGCAGCTTGTCCTACACAGTACGGGGCGAGGTGTGGCCTGCAGCTTGTCCTACACAGTACGGGGCGAGGTGTGGCCTGCAGCATGTCCTGCACAGTACGGGGCGAGGTGTGGCCTGCAGCGTGTCCTGCACAGTACGGGGCGAGGTGTGGCCTGCAGCGTGTCCTGCACAGTACGGGGCGAGGTGTGGCCTGCAGCGTGTCCTGCACAGTACGGGGCGAGGTGTGGCCTGCACCTCGTCCTGCACAGTACGGGGCGAGGTGTGGCCTGCAGCGTGTCCTGCACAGTACGGGGCGAGGTGTGGCCTGCAGCTTGTCCTACACAGTACGGGGCGAGGTGTGGCCTGCAGCTTGTCCTACACAGTACGGGGCGAGGTGTGGCCTGCAGCATGTCCTGCACAGTACGGGGCGAGGTGTGGCCTGCAGCGTGTCCTGCACAGTACGGGGCGAGGTGTGGCCTGCAGCGTGTCCTGCACAGTACGGGGCGAGGTGTGGCCTGCAGCGTGTCCTGCACAGTACGGGGCGAGGTGTGGCCTGCAGCGTGTCCTGCACAGTACGGGGCGAGGTGTAGCCTGCAGCGTGTCCTGCACAGTACGGGGCTAGGCGTGGCCTGCAGCGTGTCCTGCACAGTACGGGGCGAGGTGTGGCCTGCAGCTTGTCCTACACAGTACGGGGCGAGGTGTGGCCTGCAGCTTGTCCTGCACAGTACGGGGCGAGGTGTGGCCTGCAGCATGTCCTGCACAGTACGGGGCGAGGTGTGGCCTGCAGCGTGTCCTGCACAGTACGGGGCGAGGTGTGGCCTGCAGCGTGTCCTGCACAGTACGGGGCGAGGTGTGGCCTGCAGCGTGTCCTGCACAGTACGGGGCGAGGTGTGGCCTGCAGCGTGTCCTGCACAGTACGGGGCGAGGTGTGGCCTGCAGCGTGTCCTGCACAGTACGGGGCGAGGTGTGGCCTGCAGCGTGTCCTGCACAGTACGGGGCGACTGTGTATTCAGAAATAAACCTTCATATCTGGTGGGTTTTGGGAGTGTTCACTCTCTCTCTCTATCTTGACCCTAGTTGGTACCGTTTGGGCAATGTTTCGTCCAGTTTTGGTAGTACTGGTACTGGTGAGTGTGATATTTTCAGCGGGGTTCGAAGGAGTGTAGTCTAAGTGCGGTTGACGACGAATTATAGTCCAGTCTTGGGCATTTCTCCCTATCTATTTGTACTATTGCAATTTCTCTCTCTCTCTCTCTTTTCTCTCTCTCTCTCTCTCTCTCTCTCTCTCTCTCTCTCTCTCTCTCTCTCTCTCTCTCTCTCTCTCTCTCTCTCTCTCTCTCTCTCTCGTATGTTCTACTCTATTTCTGCCTGCCTATAAAAAATGCCAGAGTTTATATATATATATATATATATATATATATATATATATATATATATATATACATATATATATACACTGGACTTCCTCTCTTCTATATCGCTGTGTATCTCTCATGTAGAAATCTGGATATTGAAGTTCGTAAGATTTTCTCTCTTTAATCGGGAGTTTGAACAGTTTAGGGTAGAAGTATCTACAGATACTGGTATCTGCAGTATCTAGATACTGCAGATACCTCTGGGCAGAAACTCTGCCCATTTGGAAATGCAGTTTCTTTCACCCTGATGCCCTTGTTCACCTAGCAGTAAATAGTTACCAGGGAGTTAGACAGCTGCTACGGGCTGCTTCCTGGGGGTGTGTGAAACAATAAGGAGGCCTGGTCGAGGACCGGGCCGCGGGGACGCTAAGCCCCGAAATCATCTCAAGATAACCTCAAGATATGGTACAAGAAGTTAGTCCCAATAGAATGAATTTTTGTTCACCATTGTCTTGTCCCAGCTTGCTAGGTATTCACCTAGTTGTGCTTGCGAGGGTTGAGCTCTGGCTCTTTGGTCCCGCCTCTCAACTGTCAATCAATTTTCCTGGACTTACAACTGTAGTGTTCTTACTCGATACACTTCACTATCATTGCTCACTGTATTCCAAATACATCGAGTATACATGTGTATACATGGGTCTTGTGGCGCTAGGCTCACATGTGGTCCGGTGGAGTCACATGTGGTCCAGTGCAGGTGTGTATTTTCCATTTAATACAAGTTCCAAGTGGCTCCACACACCTGTACACCAGGCTGGGTGGACCCCCACACACCTGTACACCAGGCTGGGTGGACCCCCACACACCTGTACACCAGGCTGGGTGGACCCCCCCACACACCTGTACACCAGGCTGGGTGGACCCCCACACACCTGTACACCAGGCTGGGTGGACCCCCACACACCTGTACACCAGGCTGGGTGGACCCCCCCACACACCTGCACACCAGGCTGGCTGGACTCCACACACACACACCTGTACACCAGGTTGGGTGGACCCACACACCTGTACACCAGGCTGGGTGGACCCCACACACCTGTACACCAGGCTGGGTGGACCCTCACACACCTGTACACCAGGCTGGGTGGACCCCCACACACCTGTACACCAGGCTGGGTGGACCCCCCCCACACCTGCACACCAGGCTGGGTGGACCCTACACACACCTGTACACCAGGTTGGGTGGACCCACACACCTGTACACCAGGCTGGGTGGACCCCACACACCTGTACACCAGGCTGGATGGACCCCACACACCTGTACACCAGGCTGGGTGGACCCCACACACCTGTACACCAGGCTGGGTGGACCCCACACACCTGTACACCAGGTTGGGTGGACCCCCACACCTGTACACCAGGCTGGGTGGACCGCCACACACCTGTACACCAGGCTGGGTGGACCCCCACACACCTGTACACCAGGCTGGGTGGACCCCCACACACCTGAACACCAGGCTGGGTGGACCCCCACACACACCTGTACACCAGGCTGGGTGGACCCCACACACCTGTACACCAGGCTGGGTGGACCCACACACACCTGTACACCAGGCTGGGTGAACCCCACACACCTGTACACTAGGCTGGGTGGACCCCCACACACCTGTACACCAGGCTGGGTGGAACCCCCCCCCCCACACACACCTGTACACCAGGCTGGGTGGACCCCCCACACACCTGTATACCAAGCTGGGTGGACCCCCACACACCTGTACACCAGGCTGGGTGGACCCCCACACACCTGTATACCAAGCTGGGTGGACCCCCACACACACCTGTACACCAGGCTGGGTGAACCCCACACACCTGTACACCAGGCTGGGTGGACCCCCACACACCTGTACACCAGGCTGGGTGGACCCCCACACACCTGTACACCAGGCTGGGTGGACCCCCACACACCTGTACACCAGGCTGGGTGGACCCCCACACACCTGTACACCAGGCTGAGTGGACCCCCACACACCTGTACACCAGGCTGGGTGGACACACACACCTGTACACCAGGCTGGGTGGACCCCCACACACCTCTACACCAGGCTGGGTGGACCCCACACACCTGGCCACCAGGCTGGGTGGACCCCCACACCTGTACACCAGGCTGGGTGGACCCCCACACACCTGTACACCAGGCTGGGTAGACACACACACCTGTACACCAGGCTGGGTGGACACACACACCTGTACACCAGGCTGGGTGGACACACACACCTGTACACCAGGCTGGGTGGACCCACACACACCTGTACACCAGGCTGGGTGGGCCCCACACACCTGTACACCAGGCTGGGTGGACCCCCACACACCTGTACACCAGGCTGGGTGGACCCCCCCCCCACACACACACACCTGTACACCAGGCTGGGTGGACCCCCCCCCCACACACACCTGTACACCAGGCTGGGTGGAGCCCCCACACACATGGACACCAGGCTGGGTGGACCCCCACACACCTGTACACCAGGCTGGGTGGACCCCCACACACACCTGTACACCAGGCTGGGTGGACCCCCACACACACCTGTACACCAGGCTGGGTGGACCCCCACACACCTGCACACCAGGCTGGGTGGACCCCCACACACACACCTGTTCACCAGGCTGGGTGGACCCCCACACACACCTGTACACCAGGCTGGGTGGACCCCCACACACCTGTACACCAGGCTGGGTGGACCCCCACACACCTGTACACCAGGCTGGGTGGACCCCCACACACCTGTACACCAGGCTGGGTCCAGAGACAGGAAGGGAGAGACGGGAAAGGAGGAGAAGGGACGGGAAGAGAGGAGAAGGGACGGAAGGGTTAATAAAGATGCTCATAAAAGAGCTGTGAAGGGGGGGGTGGGAGGCGTGTATCAACACGGATATGTGGTATTAGCCGGTGTTGCCCTCCCACGGTAGCCACCACACACCTGCCCAGCCAGGTGTGTGGTGGCTACACACACACACCTCGAGCCCCATATACACAGTATATGCATGTATAGATGCGTATGTTATCCGTCAGTGACCACAGTTAGCGCACAGTAACTGTGCTACTGTGTTAACACGGTAATATAAATCCACTGTAATAATAAATTAATAAATCCGCTAATAAATCTACTAATCAAAATTAATGTAAGGACTGACACTATCCTAATTAGTAACAAAGTACATGGCAGAATCCTTGGTGTTCTCATTGACCATAAGCTGAATTTTTAGTGTTACGGACAAAGTTTAGCTAAACAAAATTCTAAAACAGTTGGCATTCTTTTGTAAAAACCAGATATTATGTACCTCGTACTGCCCTGATAACGCTCTATTACTCTCTCATCTATCCTAGATGAGAGAGTAATTCCATTGTTGTTCCAGCGACATTTTGATATATGCCGGCAGGAGGGGGAGAGGAAGAGCGGTAAGCCTCTCATGTTTACCGTTGTGTGTGTTCACTGGACAGTTTTCACTAAAAAACCCATTATGGGGCTTTTTCCCATTAGATTTGTTTGACTTTCTAGCAGATCTTTGACTCCAGAATTTTGTAATGTTATTCTGCAGCTTTGGAACTTAACCATTAAGTAACTTCCATGTACAAAATCAATCAATCAATCAATCAATCTCTCTCTCGAACGAACGATATTCCACACGAGATATCTCATTTCTCATTATTCATTTATTATTTTTCAGTTTTTGTTTTACAACGATATCACACCACCGACAACAATAATGATATCACACCACCGACAACAATAATGATATCACACCACCGACAACAATAATGATATCACACCACTGACAACAACGATATCACACCATCGGCAACAACGATATCACACCACCGACAACAATAATGATATCGCACCACTGACAACAACGATATCACACCACCGGCAACAACTATATCACACCACCGGCAACGATATCACACCACCAACAACAATGATATCACACTGTTACGACCCTGGGTTCCTCAATTGGAAACCAGAGGTCAAATTGAGCTAAATAAACTACCTTATAGTAGTGGGACGCATGGCGAGGTGCATGTGTTTGTATCTTCCCTGCCAGACGTAAGACGATTCTTGTTTCTCAAAGAGCATTTAAAGACTGAGCTTGGGGTTGATTATTAAGTAAATAAATAGGCATCAACTATGTTTACAAATGATTAGAAAGTATTAAAGTAGATCTGAGGAAACTTGGATATAGGGCTGCTGAACGATTAGTTGGGTAGTCAGTCGGCAGCGAGACAGCTGAGGAAGGAGACTGGAGACAGTCTGCATTCTCTGGGCTGGCGTTGTGGTGAAAAGAACTTCCTCCTCTTCCTCTTGCTTCTCTAGTTACCAAGATAAGTATACTGTATTGTGTTCTCATTGTCTGGCATTGGCGTGTTCTAATGTGTAGAGTATTATACTTTGTATGAATTAGGTGTTCCTAGTGTTTATATTCCTAGTTATTCTAAGGGGTCCCAGTGAAACCACGTGGTCTCCCTACCCTAAGCTGACTCAAGCTTCAAGTTCTTCACTAGTAGTACTTTACCCTAGCTTGTTCTCAGTGTAAACCTTGTATCCTGCTTATGTGCACCAAGACTTGTAACGTAAGATAGTGTGGTAAAGTAATTATTATTGTTATTGGTGTGAATGTATATGGGGGGGTTGTTAAGGGGTTAATAAATTAGTTAGTTAAAGGAGTATCCATTCTTCCTGGGTAGGAGATCTATGATCAACCTCTAGACTGACATTATCTTGTAGCCAATTATTATTCACTGTTGATATTTTTATTTGGGGCCGAGCCTTACTGATCTCCACTACTAGAGATACATGTTTATTCTAACTACTGCCCCTACATCCATTTAATACTAGATCCCCCATAGAACTTACTCCTATTTATAACAAGTGGTTGGCCTGACCAGGAGAAACAGTAAATTGTAAAAAATTAAATTTTTGATGGCCAAAACCAAAAATTCTTGTTTTCCGCAGAACGGTTGTGTGTTAGCCAAGGGCCCAGCTCATCTAATTAAGGATAGTTTGTACTGACTGGACACCCAGCTGGATCCCTTCATGATTAAGGTAAGTATGGGCCTTGTGTTAGGGGCCGTGCAAATTTTTGTTTTTTCCAATTTTTATTTTTTAACTTTTTCTTTGGCTAGGAGCTAAATTAATTAGTGATGGAGGCTAAAATGCAGGAACTGGCAAAGGATCCTTCAGTGGTAGAGATCAAGAAACTTACCAAGTCTAATTTAGTATTGTTAGGCAAGGAATTTGGCCTAGAGTTAAATGACGCGGATAAAAAGTGGACTTTGGTGAATGAAATATTACAACATTGTATGGATCAAGAACTATTGCCAGATGATACACCTTTATGCCAGCCTAGCCAAGCAGAAAGTGCAGCTCATAGGGACAGAGAGATAGCTCTAGAGTTAGCAAAAATAAGACTAGAGGAGCAAAAACTCAAAACTGACGAGGCTAAAATTAGAGCGAATACCATTGGACCTCCACCTGCCAGGGATTCAAACCCCAAGCATTATGAGAAAAAGCATAACCTGCCTGAATTTTCAGAGTCGACCCTGAAAAGTTTTTCAACCATTTTCAGAGATTGGCCATGTCCATGAACTGGCCAAAGGAAGAGTGGGTGAAAATCCTACAGGGAAGACTTAGGGGTAAGGCCCAAGATATTTTTATAAACATGCCTGACGACGAGTGTTTTGAATATGATAAAGTCAGGGAACGAATTTTAAGGGCATATGAAATTACTCCTGAAGCTCACCACCAAGCTTATCGCAACCTTAGGCCTACTCACAACCGACCGCTCACTGAATTTGCTAATGATCAAATTGGATTGTTTGATAAATGGATTCGCTCGGCTAAAGCCGAAACATACGAGGCACTGAAGAATTTGGTTTTAATGGAACAGTTTATAGATAATATGCCAGAGAATGTAGCACATTACATTAGAGGTAGAGTAGAGGTAGATTCTAAAATAGGGGATTTGGTCAAGATGACAGAAAACTACCAGTTGGCGGGCAAAAGGCCCAATAAAAATAATTATACCCCACAAAGTAGCAAAACTTATACCCACAGCCAGTCCAGACCAGCTCATTCTAACCCTTTAACTAATGCACCTTCCGTTTCAGACATAACTAACCCTGTTAAAGTGTCTAGCCCCACAGTACCTAAGAGTGAACCAAAGGGTAATCCTGTTAGTAATGTCTCTTCTCCCCGACATATCTGTGGTCACTGTAAACGTCCAAACCACACTACTAGGCGTTGTTGGCAACTGTACCCGAAAAAAAGACCCAATGCTCTCGTTGTGACACAGGGCTTGAGGCCTTCTGAAGGGTTAGGGAATAAGACCTCCAACCCACAGTGGTTGGACTTGCTTACCCCATTCTTATCGAAAGGGAGACTACTATTGTCTGAGGGTTCTTCCTGGAAGGACGTGGTGATCTTCCGAGACATCAGTGCCATCCAGACTTTAATTTTAGAGAGTGCTTTGCAAAGTCCCAACACTCTTGACACTGGAGAGGTGGTACTGGTCGAGGGTGTCACTAGTGATACTCGAGCAGTACCCCTCCATAAGGTTACCCTGGAATCTGATTTCCACAAGGGTGTTTGTACAGTCGGAGTCACTTCGTACCTACCTTTCCCTAATGTTGATGTAATAGTTGGTAATGATTTAGCAGGGGATAAAGTAGGGGACTACAGACTGCCTATTATGTTGCCTACCCCTAAGGTTTGCCTGGATCCACCCGCCACAGAGGATAATGTTGTGTACCCTGCGTGCGCGGTGACCCGGTCTATGGGACTTAAATGTAAGGGCAGCCCTGTGCTTGCCAAGGTGGTAAATCCCGAGGACACGAGGAACTTTCCGAGTGTTGAAAGCCATGTGGACCTTGCGGACACATTCATGGCCCTACTCGATGACGTGGCCGCGGACATTGTGGAAAGCCTGCCACCGCCGCCTCCAAGAGTAGTGAGGTGGTGGTGGAGAACACTGTTGAGCCTCGGCCAATGGAATCTGACCAAGGCCTGGACGTCTCCTTGAGTGAATTACAGAAAGCTGACCCCAGTCTTGCAGAATGCCATGAGTTAGCCACCTCTAAGGACGAAATTGTAGACGCAGCACCTGGGTACTACTACAATGATCGGATTTTGATGAGAATATGGAGACCACAGAGTGCTCCCTTGTCAAATGAGTGGGAGGTAGTCCACCAGGTTATGTTGCCGACCTGCTATAGAGAAAGAGTTTTGGCAGCTGCTCATGATGATCCTATGGGGGGACATCAAGGTATTAATATTACGTATCACAAAATCTTAAAGTATTTTTTTCTGGCCCAAGCTGAAAAGCGATGTGGCAAAATTTTGTAATGCATGTATTGCTTGTCAACTTGTTGGGAAACCAAACCAGACTCCACCTAAAGCTCCTCTGTGGCCTATTGTCGTGCCAGAGGAACCATTTTCTCATGTGGTAATGGACTGTATTGGCCCATAACCTAGAACTAAGTCTGGTAATATTTACCTAATCACAATGATGTGTATCACGACCCGTTACCCAGAGGCTTTTGCTGTAAGGAACATCCGAGCAAAGACTGTTGTTGCTCGTATGTTGCAATTTTTTTCCACTTTTGGACTGCCTCGGTCGTGCAAACTGACAATGGTACTAACTTCAAGTCTGATATTTTTTAAGAATTTTGTAAGGACCATGGAATAACTCATAAGGTTTCCAGCCCATACCATCCACAGAGTCAGGGGGTAATTGAACGGTTCCATCTAACTCTGAAGCAGATGTTGCAAACATCGTGCGAGAGTTCCCACACCTTCTGGGATGAGAATTTGCCGTATGTTTTGTTTGCTGCTAGAGAGGGGTTACAAAGTTCACTGGGTTGTTCTCCTTTTGAGTTAGTCTGTGGCCATAAAATTCGTGGACCCTTGCAAATGTTACAGGAGAATCTGTTTGGGAACGTAACGTTAACCGAAGGTTCGGCTTTCTTTGCGCAACACCACCAGAGACTCAAGGACTGCAAGGCGGCGGCACTAAAGTATCTTGGGAAGGCCCAAGAAAAGATGAAAGAACGAAACGATGCTAAGGCTAAGTTGCGGGTATTTCAGTCTGGCGACCCTGTCCTGGTATTAAAGCCTCGAATATGGAACACTATGTCCCACAAGTACGAAGGCCCCTACATCGTGACAGAAAAGACAAGGGACCTCACGTACAAAGTGAGGCACTCTGACAAGCGTAACCAGGTAATGCTCGTACACTTGAATGCTGAAGAAGTTGAAGTTCAGCGTACGTGTACGCTGAACTTCTTCAGCGTACACGTACGCTGAAGAAGTTCCAGGGCCCCAGGCCCATTGCACTAACCAATGTTTCCATTTACAGTGAGGGAGGGGATGATTGTTCTGGGGACCCAACTAATCTCATTCTTAATAATTCTAGTTCTGTGAATGCTGTGGAGCAGGGACTGTCCCATTTGCAGATGGCCCAACGTGAAGAGGTGCAGTCGTTGCTTGATGAATTCTCCAGTCTGTTTGGGGAGGTCCCGACCCAGACTGATGCCATTTGCCATGATGTCAAGTTGACGGACTACACCCCCATTCGCCTTCATCCCTACCGGATGAGTCCGGAAAAGAAGGCCATCATACGGAAAGAGGTCGAATTCCTGCTCCAAAACGGCCTCATCCGGCCGAGCCAGGGCTCTTGGTGCTCGCCCTGCCTTTTGGTCCCCAAACCAGACGGCTCCTGGCGATTGTGCACTGACTATCAGCAGCTCAACAAGGTGACCATTGTGGATGATTATCCACTGCCCCTCCTCAAGTACTGCATCGACGAGCTGGGAAACGCCAAGTACGTCTCGAAATTCAACCTCTCGAGGGGGTATTATCAAATCCCACTCACTGAACGTGCTAAACAACTAACTGCGTTCGTGACACCCGAGGGTGTTTTTGAGTATCAAGTGTTACCGTTTGGCTTGTGTAATGCCCCTGCCACGTTCCAGAGGCTAATGAACTCTTTGCTCGCTAATGTGCCAAATTGTCGGGCATATTTAGACGATATCGTGCTCTTTGATAGTAATTGGGCTGACCACATAGCTAGGTTACGCCAGTTGTTCACAGTTTTGAAAAAGGCAAATCTGACCTTAAATGCGAAAAAGTGTCATTTTGGCCAAGGCACAGTGACGTACCTTGGTTATGAAGTGGGCCAAGGAAAAGTGTTACCTCGGCAAGATAAAATCAGTGCCATTCTGGAGTATCAGGTGCTAAAGTCTAAAAAGGACGTTCAAAGATTTACCGGTATGTGTGCGTACTATCGACACATTTGTCAGAACTTTTCCAGTGTGGCCACTCCTCTCACAGACTTGTTGCGGAAGGCCGTTAAATTTAAGTGGTCATCAGACTGTGCACAGGCATTTAAAAATTTGAAATTGATCTTAGCTTCCGCCCCAGTGCTCGCTAGTCCAAGGTTCGACCGACCATTTAAAATTCAGGTTGACACGTCTGACTCGGGTGCTGGTGCAGTGTTGTTGCAAACTGGGGATGATCAGGTGGAACACCCAGTATATTATTACTCTGTGAAATTTGACAATTTTTTTATATTCCTAGTTATTCTAAGGGGGTCCCAGTGGAACCACGTGGTCTCCCTACTCTAAGCTGACTCAAGCTTCAAGTGCTTCACTAGTAGTACTTTACCCTAGCTTGTTCTCTGTGTAAACCTTGTATCCTGCTTATGTGGACCAAGGCTTTTAACGTAAGATAGTGTGGTAAAGTAATTATTATTATTGTTATTGGTGTGAATGTATATGGGGGGTTGTTAAGGGGTTAATAAATAAGTTAGTTTTAAAGGAGTATCCATTCTTCCTAGATCCCCCCATAGAACTTACTCCTATTTATAACACACGCCACCGACAACAACGATATCACACCACCGACAACAAAGATATCACACCATAACCCACAGAGAAATCCCATTATCATGACATATCAATGAACACATCCCCAACTAGATTTAACTAGTGTGTGCATGTGGGGAACCCCCAGCACATAAGTTCGATCCCTCACCACGGCTCCTGTGGATCTGTTTTTCATTAATACCGTAATCTTACCTGTAATGCCCAGCTCACCTGAAAGATTAGGAAGACAATACCACTCACTCCAAATTCTAAACTTTGTACATTAAACTGTCTTGGTGCAACAGAGGAATTATATATATATATATATATGTAAGTGACCCCTCACACTTACACTCCAGCAAGCACTCATTCATTCATTCACTCACTCAGCCAACTAAGGCCTCTGGTACGACAAATTCTGTACCTCTGGAGACACTAACATGCCACAGATCAACACTGCTACACTATACATAATGGAGGCACTATTCCCCTCCGTCCTGGGGGCCTGATTCACGAAGCAGTTATGCAAGCACTTACGAACGTGTACATCTTTCCTCAGTCTTTGACGGCTTTGGTTACATTTATTAAACAGTTTACAAGCATGAAAACTTGCCAATCAACTGTTGTTATTGTTATAAACAGCCTCCTGGTGCTTCGGAGCTCATTAACTGTTTAATAATTGTAAACAAAGCCGCCAAAGATTGAGAAAAAGATGGACAGGTTCGTAAGTGCTTGCGTAACTGCTTCGTGAATCTGGCCCCAGATCTACATAGCCAACCTATCTTGTACAGGACAGATGGGGATATTTTGGTGTAAATTTCTAATACAGAGTAAAGGAAGAGAGTAGAGAGGGAACATACAGAGGACGAGCACTTACCGGCAGCTTTCTTAGCAGCGTAAAGATTAGCCTCTTCCTGGGCCTTCCCGATATTCTTCTTATATCTGATGCGCTTGTTACCGAACCAGTTGGAGACCTGAGGGTACACGGGCCATCATACGCCACTCTCAACACACACACCACACTATACCACACAGTTTACGTTACAATCATGCTCTTGCTACACCTTAATAAACCCCCCCGTTAAGAGCTTGTAACCATATGTATGCATCAGTGAAATGTCCCTATAGCCATTATATCCATATTAAGTGAATATTGTTATTACAGGATTAGTGAATACTCGTGATATATATATATAACAAATACTTATGAGTAAGTGAGGTGGTGAGGGTGTTAGCATGCGCAAGTTACCACCCATTACATCTAGCTACTCACACACACATTTAGATGAGTGCACGCACGCACACAAACACACACACGTACATACAGGAAGGCGTAGGAGACAAGATGAGAGGAAGTCGTGACAGGGCGGGAAGAGGTAGGGCTCAACATAAAAGAATTCCAGAGAGCAACATAAACAGATACACTGAGCCACAACACAGCATACAACAGGGGAAAATAAACCAAGCTACAAGCAGTTATTAACAACACTACAAGCCTAGTATCTACACATAACACAAGAGAGGCAACACACTAGCACTGAGGCACATAGAAGCTGGGGGTTTGGCTGGTCTTCCCAACCTACAGAGATTTTTTTTACAGCATATTTGTTTTGTCTTTGGCTTGAGGCGTGAGGCTGGTGCGCCACGGGGTCCTGGCGCCCACGCCCGTCACTGTTGGTGAGTACTGTCTGAGGGACAGGTAGACAGATGCGGGGATGTCGCGCGCTTACAGGAGGGCTGAGAGAGTTGAGCAGCAGCTCTACAAGCGATCTCGGCCGCCATTAAAGGGGGGAACGGAGTGGCAGAAGCGTTCACAGATTGACACTGTAGTTGTGGTAGAGAAGAGGCTGCAGTGTGTAGCATCAGGCCAGGGGGCGGCCGGACGCCATGTACCAGCCGGTCGCACCGCCACATAGCGGAGGGCCCGCTAGAAAACATCGCCGCCGCCGCCGCCGCCCGCCAGATGGAACACACCGCTCAGGTGACGTGCCACTGCCAGTAGAGAAAGACACTGACAGCACACTACGGTTGGACGCACAGGAGGCACAGGAGGCCACATGAGCAGCCAGCAGTCGGGGCACTGCGTTCCCCACACAAACACCCGCCCACATGCCGCATCTGCGCCCATATTCAGTGCACAAACACTTCTTAAATACCCGGATTTTCCCAGCAAGTTACCCTCGGTATGATGGTGTGTCCCGGGGTAAGTGGAGGCTTGGCACTAGTGCCGGTGGGCGCAGACGGGGGTGTGGACGGGTTTGGGAGGACCCGCGTACTCCGGGAGCAGGCGCAGGGGGGGGAGGCGTGCCGGAGGTTAGTAGATTAGTGAAGGAGGCTACGACACGCCGTTCCCAGGACGTGACATCACGATGCAGCAGGATATAAACTGAATGCCAAATTAGGCTTCAGGAGAGACAAACGTCTCTCCGTGTGGTGGGGGACCTCTCTCTCGTGTGGAAACTGGCCAGGCGGACAAGTGATACCTGAACAGCACCCAATACGAACAAGGTCTAGCACACCATGAGTGGTTCCACATTGTTCTACATGGCGCGCATCATCAGCTTGGCAAACACTGATTTTAAAAAAATGAAAAAAAAAAATGAATAGCTAGATATAGGCTAGCAAGAGAGAGAATGGACCGAGCATGTGCCTAAGTGACAGTGGTGGAGGGGGGGTACTATGCCTCGGCCTGTAGGCCGCCCGGTCGGCAGGGAAGGTCCTCCTCCAACACCCGTGGGCTGCCTGGTGTTACAACTTGAAGGGAAGAGGTAGTGAAGCCCCCCCAGGAGCAGGAGGAGCGGGGGAGTGGGTGAGGGCAGCACAGGGGTGTGGGGGGAGGCGGTGCCCGCGGGTGTCGGAGGGCGCCTAACATGCCCCCGGCACCATACCTGCTGTATCGTGATGTCGCACGCTCTCGCCAGTTCCTCCTTGGCTTCCTCGCTCGGATAGGGATTGGACAAGTGGGAATAGAAGTAATCATTCAGGAGCTCAGTGGCTTGTTTACTAAAGTTTCGCCTTCGTTTCCTGCAAGAAAGTGAACGAGACGGTTACGTTCTTTACCTGAGCCACGGTTATATTGGACTTCCGGGCCAACTCCTCCTTAGCTTCTTCACTAGGGTAGGGGTTACTTAGGTGCGAGTAAAAGTACTCGTTCAAAATCTCTGTAGCTTGTTTGGAAAAATTACGTCTTTTGCGCCTGAAAGAAAACAGCCATATAAAACACCTTGACCAAATCAAAAAAAGCTAAGGGAAGGGTTTGACAACGAACTACCAAAGAGCCGCACCACCGTCCACCCCAAAGCGTTACTCCCATGCCATCTTTGCCGCCGCCCACGCCACACGCCCACACTAGCCGGGCGGATGTCCGCCCGTCCACAGAACCCGCCCCCACTGGCACGGGCGGCCATGGCAGTCACTGTATGTTACCATAGAGTGACTGCCAGCAGTGTGGGCGTGGTGGGCGGCAGGCGAGGAAGCGCTCTACACCCAGCAATGTCCATAGGTCCAATGTCCATTACCTGGTCTCCGCCACGCCAGCCAGTAATGGTGGTGGTGTTAACATGCCGGAGACCCCCCACACCGCCCCCCCCCCAACACACACACACACACCCCCTTCACACTCTTTGAAAACACAAACTCACATTATCCCGCACACCAGAAGGGGGCAGTTCTGAGGCGTGAAAGAGGTGTGTGTGTGTGTGTGTGGGAGAGAGGAGTGTGGGAAAGGGGAGAGCTATCACGGGAAAGGGGACAGCATCAGCCTGTCCCCCTCCCGTCCCACGAAGTCCCACCCCCACCACACACACACACAAAGTCAGGGGGAATAAGTCATAATGGGAAAAATGCAATATTCTATTTAGGAAAAGTCAAGTTGCATGAGCACAAGTAGTTATTTGGTAGTTCGTTGTCAGTGATGGTGAGGGTGATGGTGTGTGAGGGGGGGGGGGCGGGGGCAAGAGATGGTGGTGGTGGTGGCTACAGGTGTCTGTAGACATGGTGATGATGGTGAGCAAAGGTATACCTGGTTAATTGTTATGCCACAACGTCGTGCCAGGGCCTCTTTCTCCTCCTCAGAGGGGTACGGGTTCGACAGGTTGGAGTAAAAATACTCATTGAGAATTTCAGAAGCCTGCTTGCTGAAATTTCGACGGCGTCTCCTGTAAATAACAGGGATATAGAGCAGATGGCCTGGGGTAGGGGGGGGTGGGGGTTGTAAGCGCCCCAGGAAGCCACTCCCCCCCACCCCCAGTCCACCAGGTAAACTCCCCCCCACCCCTCTAACCTACACCAAGCCCCCCCAACCAACCCCTCCCCCCAATCACTAACCCCTGATGGACTGAGGTACACACACCTGCCTGTATAGAAGTGTAAACACCTGCCTGTATAGAGGGGGAAAGAAGACATCTGATCATTAGAACACAATAATTAACATCGATGAATCAAATTACCATGAAACTTGGGGTGGAATAGCATATATGATCCATATATGTCTGTACCGCCACCCACCACAACCTGCAACTTGGTTAATATATATATATATATATATATATATATATATATATATATATATATATATATATATATATATATATATATATATATATATATAGTGCAATAGCGCACTAGTAAATTAAAATAATAACCTACTATTTATTAAAACACTGGGAAACGTAGACCGTATATTTCAATCTCCGAAGTGGGACCCTCTTTAGCGGTGAGCGAGAATGACGTTGTTGTCTTAGATCTAGTTACTCAGAAGGACATGTCCCTGTAGCCCGGGCTATAGGAAGCCCGTAGCCCGGGCTATAGGAAGCCTGTAGCACGGGCTATAGGAAGCCCGTAGCACGGGCTATAGGAAGCCTGTAGCACGGGCTATAGGAAGCCTGTAGCACGGGCTATAGGAAGCCTGTAGCACGGGCTATAGGAAGCCTGTAGCACGGGCTATAGGAAGCCCGTAGCACGGGCTACAGGAAGCCTGTAGCACGGGCTACAGGAAGCCTGTAGCACGGGCTATAGGAAGCCCGTAGCACGGGCTACAGGAAGCCTGTAGCACGGGCTATAGGAAGCCTGTAGCACGGGCTATAGGAAGCCTGTAGCACGGGCTATAGGAAGCCTGTAGCACGGGCTATAGGAAGCCTGTAGCACGGGCTACAGGAAGCCTGTAGCCCGGGCTACAGGAAGCCTGTAGCACGGGCTATAGGAAGCCTGTAGCACGGGCTATAGGAAGCCTGTAGCACGGGCTATAGGAAGCCTGTAGCACGGGCTATAGGAAGCCTGTAGCCCGGGCTATAGGAAGCCTGTAGCCCGGGCTATAGGAAGCCTGTAGCACGGGCTATAGGAAGCCTGTAGCACGGGCTATAGGAAGCCTGTAGCACGGGCTATAGGAAGCCTGTAGCCCGGGCTATAGGAAGCCTGTAGCACGGGCTATAGGAAGCCTGTAGCACGGGCTATAGGAAGCCTGTAGCACGGGCTATAGGAAGCCTGTAGCACGGGCTATAGGAAGCCTGTAGCCCGGGCTATAGGAAGCCTGTAGCACGGGCTATAGGAAGCCTGTAGCACGGGCTATAGGAAGCCTGTAGCACGGGCTATAGGAAGCCTGTAGCACGGGCTATAGGAAGCCTGTAGCACGGGCTATAGGAAGCCTGTAGCCCGGGCTATAGGAAGCCTGTAGCACGGGCTATAGGAAGCCTGTAGCCCGGGCTATAGGAAGCCTGTAGCACGGGCTATAGGAAGCCTGTAGCACGGGCTATAGGAAGCCTGTAGCACGGGCTATAGGAAGCCTGTAGCACGGGCTATAGGAAACCTGTAGCACGGGCTATAGGAAGCCTGTAGCACGGGCTATAGGAAGCCTGTAGCACGGGCTATAGGAAGCCTGTAGCACGGGCTATAGGAAGCCTGTAGCACGGGCTATAGGAAGCCTGTAGCACGGGCTATAGGAAGCCTGTAGCACGGGCTATAGGAAGCCTGTAGCACGGGCTATAGGAAGCCTGTAGCACGGGCTATAGGAAGCCTGTAGCCCGGGCTACAGGAAGCCTGTAGCACGGGCTATAGGAAGCCTGTAGCACGGGCTATAGGAAGCCTGTAGCACGGGCTATAGGAAGCCTGTAGCACGGGCTATAGGAAGCCTGTAGCACGGGCTATAGGAAGCCTGTAGCACGGGCTATAGGAAGCCTGTAGCACGGGCTATAGGAAGCCTGTAGCACGGGCTATAGGAAGCCTGTAGCACGGGCTATAGGAAGCCTGTAGCACGGGCTACAGGAAGCCTGTAGCACGGGCTATAGGAAGCCTGTAGCACGGGCTACAGGAAGCCTGTAGCACGGGCTATAGGAAGCCTGTAGCACGGGCTACAGGAAGCCTGTAGCACGGGCTATAGGAAGCCTGTAGCCCGGGCTATAGGAAGCCTGTAGCACGGGCTATAGGAAGCCTGTAGCACGGGCTATAGGAAGCCTGAAACATGGGCTCACTATCTTCTGAAGCCTCACTGATATGGATACATTATACAAGAATTATCTCATATAATGCTATGATTGGTCTCTCATGTTTACATAAACCCGTGAGACTAATCACAAAATTAGACGAGATAATTCTTTGCGTCATTAATCACTAAAGGCTTCAAATGAAAAATAATACTCTACAATCTACTTTTATACCTGACCGCCCTGACGTGACGCCTTAGAGAGAGCAGCTTCAGCAGTCATGCTCCCTCACGGCTCAAGAGAAACCCACTTTTGGGGGTCGAAACAGCCCAAATTTCCATGTGTTTTCAAAAATAGTGGATTATAACTTTCAAATGATATTATATATATATATATATATATATATATATATATATATATATATATATATGTATATATATATATATATATACAGACTGACAAAAGTTGTCAAACAAACCTTAATAAACATTTCTGTACAAACACTGCACATCTGGGCTCCAGTCACCTGGAAAATACAGTGTTGTATTTTCCAGGTGACTGGAACCTATTGTACTACAGTACTGCTGTATTGAGTACTGCTCTCACTTCTCCACTTAAGAGAAATGCCAGCAAGGGTTTGGATGTTCAAACCATCGAGAGTCGTGCAAGCATTTGGGCTCTCTGGGTTGAACTTCAGCTCCTGGGTCCCGCCTGACGACGTTGAATACTGGGAGAGAGAAGGAGGTGGATGGTGTTATGTGGATGGTGTTATGTAGGTGGTACTTATGTGGATGGTGATATGTGGGTGGTACATATGTGGGTGGTACATATGTGGGTGGTACATATGTGGGTGGTACATATGTGGGTGGTACATATGTGGGTGGTACATATGTGGGTGGTACATATGTGGGTGGTACATATGTGGGTGGTACATATGTGGGTGGTACATATGTGGATGGTGTTATGTAGGTGGTACATATGTGGATGGTGTTATGTGGGTGGTACATATGTGGATGGTGTTATGTGGGTGGTACATATGTGGATGGTGTTATGTGGGTGGTACACATGTGGATGGTGTTATGTGGGTGGTACATATGTGGATGGTGTTATGTGGGTGGTACACATGTGGATGGTGTTATGTGGGTGGTACATATGTGGATGGTGTTATGTGGGTGGTACATATGTGGATGGTTGTTTTAAACGAAGTGGGTGAATAGATATTTGGTGGATTCGCATAAAGTGTATTCACCTATTTATATTCACCTATTTGTTTCTGCAGGATCGAGCTTTAGCTCTCTGACCCCGGCTTTCTAGCCACTGGTTGTCTAATGTACAAACTCCAGACCAATTTCTCTATTAAAATTGTGAACGGAGACGGCTTCTGCACCCCTCATGGCACACAGAAATCACAATAGCCTGATGTATCAAATGAACAAATCGACAAGGGGGCAGAAGCACTCCAGGTTGCAATTCTTTTGACGGTGTCATGGTCCAGGTGACTTAAGGTGCTTCTGAGAATATCCCGGGCGTAGGTTCGAATCCTCATCACGGCCCTTGTGGAGTTGCTAACTGACCACATTTTAAAACCTCTCTACGAATCATCTACTTCTCAAGCTTTGCCTCATAACCCCTTTTAATGGTATTCATTGTGGACATATCCTCTTCCCCCCCCCCCCCTTCCCCATTCCTCCATAAGTATTTTATGTCTAAATCCTCTTCTATCCTCCTACTTTCCCAGCGACGACAGGTCTAGTTCTTTCAGTCCTCATGCATTATCTCACATAATTCTTGGACGAGACTTTCCCAGCGACGACAGGTCTAGTTCTTTCAGTCTTCATGCATTATCTCACGTAATTCTTGGACGAGACTTTCCCAGCGACGACAGGTCTAGTTCTTTCAGTCTTCATGCATTATCTCACGTAATTCTTGGACGAGACTTGTTGAACACTTCCAAACCTTTACGTGATTTTTTTGTTGTGTTTATGGGGGGTTCCATGAGGGGTCGGCATACTCTCAAGACTGGTCTCAGGTAGGCGGTGAATAGGGGCACCTAAATGCCTCCTTATTTAGACCATGCTGCTGATGTTATCCCGTTTATGTGAGCCTCTGGAGTTAGGTTTGGTGTTGTGTTCACTCCCAGGTGTCTTTTATCCTTATCCTGTGGTCCTGGGTTCGATCCCGGGCGCCGGCGAGAAACAATGGGCAGAGGTTTTTTTTCACCCTATGCCTCCCTGTTACCTAGCCGTAAAATAGGTACCTGGGTGTTAGTCAGCTGTCACGGGCTGCTTCCTGGGGGTGTAGGCCTGGTCGAGGACCGGGCCGCGGGGACACTGAAAGCCCCGAAATCATCTCAAGATAACCTCCCCAGTATCACTTCCAAAACTGGACAAACCATTGCCACAACAACACCCCCTGGGTCAGGGTAGAGAGGAGGTTATCTTGAGGTTATCTTGAGATGATTTCGGGGCTTTTAGTGTCCCCGCGGCCCGGTCCTCGACCAGGCCTCCACCCCCAGGAAGCAGCCCGTGACAGCTGACTAACACCCAGGTACCTATTTTACTGCTAGGTAACAGGGGCATAGGGTGAAAGAAACTCTGCCCATTGTTTCTCACCGGCGCCTGGGATCGAACCCAGGACCACAGGATCACAAGTCCAGCGTGCTGTCCGCTCGGCCGGCCGGCACCGGCAGGACGGAGAACCACCAAAACCTTCCAGAAGTTACACACAATATGGACAATCATTCATATTTGCAAACATTCAAGGTTTAAAGCCAAAGTCAAGAAATAAAGTTAAGTTCATAAATGGCCTCCTATTAGAGTCAAACTCAATATTTGGGGCATTCACGGAAACTCATACAAAAGATTACATGGATGGTGACATCTGGATTCCAAATTATAATTTATATAGATGTGATAGAGCAACTGGGTCAAATGGAGGAGTAGGTCTGTATATTAAAGAAGACCTGGTATGCACAGAACTACTAAACTCAACCAATGAGGTGGTAGAGGTACTTGGAATTAAG
Organism: Procambarus clarkii; assembly: GCF_020424385.1. Taxonomy (NCBI): domain Eukaryota; kingdom Metazoa; phylum Arthropoda; class Malacostraca; order Decapoda; family Cambaridae; genus Procambarus; species Procambarus clarkii. The sequence continues at coordinate 7,429,345 of NC_059641.1, forward strand.
GTAGGAAAAATAAACCTAATTATTTTCCTAATATATAAACCGCCAGATACAACGGTTGTGCACAGAACAGATGCACAAAATAGAGAACATTCTTGATAACCTAACAAACCAAGCTCCAGATATTATCTTCCTTGGAGATTTCAATCTACCAACTCTAAGATGGAGAACGGCAAATACACATATCATAGCAGGGAATGACCCGGGAAATAACCAACCACAGGTCAGAGAACTGTTGAGATTCTGTGACATATTCTCGCTCGACTAACAGATTACAGAATCAACTAGGACCGAACACACACTAGACTTGTTATTTACAAATAATGATGAACTAATCAGAGATTACAATCTCTGATACTACATACGCAGACCATAAGCTTATTGAAGTGTGAACTAACATTAATAACGGTAGTTGGTATAAAACGATAAAACATCTAAATTATTGGGATCGTCTCAAAGCTCTCCAAATGTACTCACAAGAAAGGAGACGAGAGAGATACCAAATAATATACACGTGGAAAATACTGGAGGGCCAGGTCCCAAATCTACACAGTAAAATAACAACATACTGGAGTGAACGATATGGAAGAAAATGTAGAATAGAACCAGTGAAGAGCAGAGGTGCCATAGGCACAATCAGAGAACACTGTATAAACATCAGAGGTCCAGTGAAGAGCAGAGGTGCCATAGGCACAATCAGAGAACACTGTATAAACATCAGAGGTCCAGTGAAGAGCAGAGGTGCCATAGGCACAATCAGAGAACACTGTATAAACATCAGAGGTCCAGTGAAGAGCAGAGGTGCCATAGGCACAATCAGAGAACACTGTATAAACATCAGAGGTCCGCGGTTGTTCAACGTCCTCCCAGCGAGCATAAGAAATATTGCCGGAACAAAGGTGGATGTATTCAAGAGGCACTTAGATAAGCCTGGCCTCAGGCCTGACTCGGAGAGTAGAAGAACTCACAGAACCCCTTCCAGGTATGTGCCACCCCCCCCCCCCTCCCACTCAAGACCCCCCCACCCCCCCAAGACCACCACTACTCTTCCCCAGCAAACCCAACCACGCCCCACTAAACTAGCAGAAAACACACACGGGGCCCCTGTTAGAATACACCAACCTCCCTCCACACACCTGACTCTCCAAGACAAGGGGGGTAATTGACCTGACCTCAAGAAGCGTCAGGTGTGAATGTCAGGTGTTGACCTGAGGGGACGGCGGTAGCCAGGGGTAGGGGGGGGTGCAGGGAGGGGAATGAGGGGTCAGGGAGGGGGAGAGAGAGAGGGCCATGAATCACGCCCTAATCACACCCAATCCCACCAGCAGCAGAATAAAACGCCTGATGGGGCCACACTGACTCCCCGCCAATCACTTGCCTCTCCCACGACCCATCACCAGTGCCTCGTTCACTCCGTGGCACCCACAGACACCAGGAGCCTCGTACCCCCGGAGCGGCGACCTCCGACAGGCTCTCCGGGTATTCAGAACCTCACAACTCATCGCAAAGTGGCCAGGGAGTGATGAGTGAGGCTCAGACGAGGTGTTGATACGCGCGGCTGTCCGATGTGTGAGGAACTGGCGGGTTGAGCGATGACAACGCGGCCCGGCGCCGGCAGTCGTAGTGAAGATTGTGGCTTTTATAAGGTGGTCTACGAGGTCGTAAGTCAGGTTATGGCTCGTAAGCCACCGGACACTCTCGTTAACGGCCCCACAATACGTCCCCCACCACACCCCTCCCTCTCAGGCGGTGGGGGGCTCACCCACCCAACCATCGCCTTACAGCTGGGGAACCCTCCCCCTCTCTCACACAAGGGGAACGGATATGCCCCATCCTCACAGCTGATGTGGGGGAGACTCACCCACCTCACACCTGGGGTGGGGGAGGGGACTCACCCCCCTCACACCTGGGGAGGGGACTCACCCCCTCACACCTGGGGTGGGGGAGACTCACTCCCTCACCAGGCTTGACTTGTGAGAGCTTGGAACCTCAGGACTACGAATCCCGAGCGCTGTCCACTCAGCCGTCAGGCCCAGGGCCCTGGTTACAAACAATTAGCACAATATGGGCACTCGACCAAGAAATGTTTTAAAACAAAAAATTTAATATAGTTCCTCTCCTTAGAGCAGGTTCTCAGAGCATGAAATGTGCTGACGAACACGGCTCAGGGATATGCGGCCCGCTTCTAGCAACAGCCTTAGTGATCCAAGTAATTACAAGCCCTGCACCCAGCCAATCAGGCTGTGGTGGGTATGTGGGCCTGCGGGCCGCTCCAAGCAACAGCCTGGTGGACCAAACTCTTCACAAGTCAAGCCTGGCCTCGGGCCGAACTTGGGGAGTAGAACAACTCCCAGAACCCCATCAAGCAGGCATCAGGCCGGTCATGGGCCGCAGAAGAACTCTGGGAACCAGCCACAGGCATAACCAAGCCCAGACTGGTCGCCCCACCCCACCAGCAGGGGCCCTGAGGTACTCCCAGCGGGCGACAACACGACATAACAAGTTTTATGGACAATAAGCCACTACACGATCCAAGTCAACACCACATTGTACCAGAAAGATGACCTTCTGTTCCAACAATTGGATCATTGCAGCAGTACAGGTATTGTCAGACACCTGTCCCCACCTCCCCCCCCCCACCCCCAACACACCCCCACCTCCCCCCTCCCCCCAACCCCCCCCCCCACCTCCCAAGTGATCACAACTCCTCCAAGGATCCCGTCAGATTTTAACTATACCTTTTAGGACCGTGTAATCTACTTGTTATACCTAACACTTGGAGTGAAAAAAAAACACATATGATCGTGGCTAATTGAATTCCACACTTGGTGGACGCGCCGCAGGCTAGACCAATCATACTGCCAGGGACACAGGGACCCCAGGGCCCCTTAGAGGGCCCCTTACAGGGCCCCTTAAGCATTTTAATACAGATTTAAGGGGGAAAATAGTTGGCCCCTAAGCATTTTAATTCAGATTTAAGGGGCCCCTGAGTATGGGGTAATGGGTGGCCCAAACACCAGGGGCGGAGTTAGGGGCCCCAGAGTGCACACCACCACACCCCCAGAGTGCACCCCACCACAACCCCCAGAGTGCACCCCACCACACCCCCAGAGTGCACCCCACCACACCCCCCAGAGTGCACCCCACCACACCCCCCAGAGTGCACCCCACCACACCCCCCAGAGTGCACCCCACCACACCCCCCAGAGTGCACCCCACCACACCCCCCAGAGTGCACCCCCACCACACCCCCCAGAGTGCGCCCCACCACACCCCCCAGAGTGCACCCCACCACACCCCCCAGAGTGCACCCCCACCACACCCCCAGAGTGCACCCCACCACACCCCCAGAGTGCACCCCACCACACCCCCAGAGTGCACCCCACCACACCCCCAGAGTGCACACCACCACACCCCCTAGAGTGCACCCCCACCACACCCCCAGAGTGCACCCCATCACACCCCCTAGAGTGCACCCCCACCACACCCCCAGAGTGCACACCACCACACCCCCCAGAGTGCACCCCCACCACACCCCCCAGAGTGCACCCCACCACACCCCCAGAGTGCACCCCCACCACACCCCCAGAGTGCACACCACCACACCCCCCAGAGTGCACCCCACCACACCCCCCAGAGTGCACCCCACCACACCCCCCAGTGCACCCCACCACACCCCCAGAGTGCACACCACCACACCCCCAGAGTGCACACCACCACACCCCCCAGAGTGCACCCCCACCACACACCCCCCAGAGTGCACCCCACCACACCCCCAGAGTGCACCCCACCACACCCCCAGAGTGCACCCCACCACACCCCAGAGTGCACCCCACCACACCCCCAGAGTGCACCCCACCACACCCCCAGAGTGCACCCCACCACACCCCCAGAGTGCACCCCACCACACCCCCAGAGTGCACCCTCACCACACCCCCAGAGTGCACCCCACCACACCCCCAGAGTGCACCCCACCACACCCCCAGAGTGCACCCCACCACACCCCCAGAGTGCACACCACCACACCCCCCAGAGTGCACCCCACCACACCCCCAGAGTGCACCCCACCACACCCCCAGAGTGCACCCCACCACACCCCCAGAGTGCACCCCACCACACCCCCAGAGTGCACCCCACCACACCCCCAGAGTGCACCCCACCACACCCCCAGAGTGCACCCCACCACACCCCCAGAGTGCACACCACCACACCCCCCAGAGTGCACCCCACCACACCCCCAGAGTGCACCCCACCACACCCCCAGAGTGCACCCCACCACACCCCCAGAGTGCACCCCACCACACCCCCAGAGTGCACCCCACCACACCCCCAGAGTGCACACCACCACACCCCCAGAGTGCACACCACCACACCCCCAGAGTGCACCCCACCACATTCAGAGTGCACCCCACCACACCCCCAGAGTGCACCCCACCACACCCCCCAGAGTGCACCCCACCACACCCCCAGAGTGCACCCCACCACACCCCCAGAGTGCACCCCACCACACCCCCAGAGTGCACCCCACCACACCCCCCAGAGTGCACCCCACCACACCCCCAGAGTGCACCCCACCACATTCAGAGTGCACCCCACCACACCCCCAGAGTGCACCCCACCACACCCCCAGAGTGCACCCCACCACACCCCCAGAGTGCACCCCACCACACCCCCAGAGTGCACCCCACCACACCCTCAGAGTGCACCCCACCACACCCCCAGAGTGCCCCTTACCATACCCCCTAGAGTGCACCCCCCCCCCCTTTGAACGTTCACAACGTCATAAAACTGATGTACCGAAGTACCCGAACCTAACCTAACCGGGAACCCACTTGTAGAAAACGGAACATCACGTCAATTCTATGAGCCGCTAATTAGTACCTTGAATACACCTTTAGGGGGATCTTAAAACGTCAAAAATACGACGTACTAGAGGGCCAAGCACCGCCCGTGTGTACTCACCTAGTTGTGCTTGCGGGGGTTGAGCTCTGGCTCTTTGGGCACGCCTCTCAACTGTCAATTAACTGGTTTTTTACCCCCACACATATAAAAAAAATCTCAGGAAGCAGCTGTCTAACTCCCAGGTACCTATTTACTGCTAGGTCAACAGGGGGCATCAGGGTGAAAGAAACTCTGCCCATGTGTTTATACCGGGGATCGATCCCCGGACCCTAGGACTAGGAATCCCGAGCGCTGTCCACTCAGCCATCAGGCCTTTAGTGAGGTGCGTGGGGTGTCTCCAAACATGACCTGTGACACACCTGTATGACGCCAGGTGTGTAATGTCAGGTGTGTAACGTCAGGTGTGTAACGTCAGGTGTGTAATGCCAGGTGTGTAACGTCAGGTGTGTAATGCCAGATGTGTAACGTCAGGTGTGTAAAGTCAGGTGTGTAACGTCAGGTGTGTAATGTCAGGTGTGTAACGTCAGGTGTGTAATGCCAGGTGTGTAACGTCAGGTGTGTAAAGTCAGGTGTGTAACGTCAGGTGTGTAATGTCAGGTGTGTAACGTCAGGTGTGTAATGCCAGGTGTGTAACGTCAGGTGTGTAACGTAAGGTGTGTAATGCCAGGTGTGTAACGTCAGGTGTGTAATGCGAGGTGTGTAACGTCAGGTGTGTAATGCGAGGTGTGTAACGTCAGGTGTGTAACGCCAGGTGTGTAACGTCAGGTGTGTAACGTCAGGTGTGTAATGCCAGGTGTGTAACGTCAGGTGTGTAATGCGAGGTGTGTAACGTCAGGTGTGTAACGCCAGGTGTGTAACGTCAGGTGTGTAACGTCAGGTGTGTAATGCCAGGTGTGTAACGTCAGGTGTGTAACGTCAGGTGTGTAATGCCAGGTGTGTAACGTCAGGTGTGTAACGCCAGGTGTGTAACGCCAGGTGTGTAACGTCAGGTGTGTAACGTCAGGTGTGTAACGTCAGGTGTGTAATGCCAGGTGTGTAACGTCAGGTGTGTAACGTCAGGTGTGTAACGCCAGGTGTGTAACGTCAGGTGTGTAACGTCAGGTGTGTAACGTCAGGTGTGTAACGTCAGGTGTGTAACGTCAGGTGTGTAACGTCAGGTGTGTATATTCACTGACAACTTCATGTAACTAAGACAATATTTACCGTTGTTGAGAGGAAAGATTAATTTATACATCAGAAACCTTTATGTGTGTGGCCATGTGTGGCCCTGTGTGGCCCTGTGTGTGGCCATATGTGTGGCCCTGTGTGGCCATATGTGTGGCCCTGTGTGTGGCCATGTGTGGTCATGTGTGTGGCCCTGTGTGTGGTCATGTGTGTGGCCCTGTGTGTGGTCATGTGTGTGGCCCTGTGTGTGGTCATGTGTGTGGCCCTGTGTGTGGTCATGTGTGTGGCCCTGTGTGTGGTCATGTGTGTGGCCCTGTGTGTGGTCATGTGTGTGGCCCTGTGTGTGGTCATGTGTGTGGCCCTGTGTGTGGTCATGTGTGTGGCCCTGTGTGTGGTCATGTGTGTGGCCCTGTGTGTGGTCATGTGTGTGGTCATGTGTGTGGCCATGTGTGTGGCCCTGTGTGTGGCCATGTGTGGCCATATGTGTGGCCCTGTGTGGCCATGTGTGGTCATGTGTGTGGCCCTGTGTGTGGTCATGTGTGTGGCCCTGTGTGTGGTCATGTGTGTGGCCCTGTGTGTGGTCATGTGTGTGGCCATGTGTGTGGCCCAGTGTGTGGCCATGTGTGTGGTCATGTGTGTGGCCATATGTGTGGCCATGTGTGTGGCCCTGTGTGGCCATATGTGTGGTCATGTGTGTGGCCATATGTGTGGTCATGTGTGTGGCCATATGTGTGGTCATGTGTGTGGTCATGTGTGTGGCCATATGTGTGGTCATGTGTGTGGTCATGTGTGTGGCCATATGTGTGGTCATGTGTGTGGTCATGTGTGTGGCCATATGTGTGGTCATGTGTGTGGTCATGTGTGTGGTCATGTGTGTGGCCATATGTGTGGCCCTGTGTGTGGCCATATGTGTGGTCATGTGTGTGGCCCTGTGTGTGGTCATGTGTGTGGCCCTGTGTGTGGCCATATGTGTGGTCATGTGTGGCCATATGTGTGGCCCTGTGTGGCCATATGTGTGGCCCTGTGTGGCCATATGTGTGGCCCTGTGTGGCCATGTGTGGTCATGTGTGTGGTCATGTGTGTGGCCATGTGTGGTCATGTGTGTGGCCCTGTGTGGCCATATGTGTGGCCCTGTGTGGCCATGTGTGGTCATGTGTGTGGTCATGTGTGTGGCCCTGTGTGGCCATGTGTGGTCATGTGTGTGGCCCTGTGTGGCCATATGTGTGGCCATATGTGTGGCCATGTGTGGCCCTGTGTGGCCATATGTGTGGTCATGTGTGTGGCCCTGTGTGGCCATGTGTGGTCATGTGTGTGGCCCTGTGTGTGGTCATGTGTGTGGCCCTGTGTGTGGTCATGTGTGTGGCCCTGTGTGTGGTCATGTGTGTGGCCCTGTGTGTGGTCATGTGTGGCCATGTGTATGGCCCTGTGTGGCCATGTGTATGGCCCTGTGTGTGTGGTCATGTGTGTGGCCCTGTGTGTGGCCATGTGTGTGGCCCTGTGTGTGTGGCCCTGTGTGTGGTCATGTGTGTGGCCATGTGTGTGGCCGTGTGTGTGGCCATGTGTGTGGCCCTGTGTGTGGCCATGTGTGTGGCCCTGTGTGTGGCCATGTGTGTGGCCCTGTGTGGCCCTGTGTGTGGTCCTGTGTGTGGTCCTGTGTGTGGCCATGTGTGTGGCCATGTGTGTGGCCCTGTGTGTGGCCATGTGTGTGGCCCTGTGTGTGGCCCTGTGTGTGTGGTCATGTGTGTGGCCCTGTGTGGCCCTGTGTGTGGCCCTGTGTGTGGCCCTGTGTGGCCATATGTGTGGTCATGTGTGTGGCCCTGTGTGTGGCCCTGTGTGTGGCCCCGTGTGTGTGGTCATGTGTGTGGTCCTGTGTGGCCCTGTGTGGCCCTGTGTGTGGCCCTGTGTGGCCATGTGTGTGGTCATGTGTGTGGCCATGTGTGTGGCCCTGTGTGTGGCCCTGTGTGTGGCCCTGTGTGGTCATGTGTGTGGCCATGTGTGTGGCCCTGTGTGTGGCCCTGTGTGGCCATGTGTGGCCCTGTGTGGCCATGTGTGTGGCCCTGTGTGTGGCCCTGTGTGTGGCCCTGTGTGTGGCCCTGTGTGTTTCCCTGTGTGTGGCCCTGTGTGTAGTCCTGTGTGTAGTCCTGTGTGTGGCCCTGTGTGTGGCCATATATGTGGCCCTGTGTGTGGCCATATATGTGGCCCTGTGTGTGGCCCTGTGTGTAGCCCTGCGTGTAGCCATATATGTGGCCCTGTGTGTGTTATTAATGTCTCTTATGTAAGACTATACTGACTAGACATATAGCACCCTACACCTGCCAACCCTAAGGTATAGTAGTGTAGTAGAAGACATGATAACCTGGGGGCGCCGCCCCTAGAAATTATAGCTAGGGGGGCGTCTCTAGATAACACGATAAGGAGGGACTTGGTTATGGGGCCCTCTCCTCATGTATTACAATAAGGGGGAAGACAAGGTTATGGGGCCCTCTCCTCATGTATCACGATAAGGGGGAAGACAAGGTTATGGGGCCCTCTCCTCATGTATTACAATAAGGGGGAAGACAAGGTTATGGGGCCCTCTCCTCATGTATTACGATAAGGGGGAAGACAAGGTTATGGGGCCCTCTCCTCATGTATCACGATAAGGGGGAAGACAAGGTTATGGGGCCCTCTCCTCATGTATCACGATAAGGGGGAAGATAAGGGGAACCCACCTGGCATCCAGGAACCTGGAACGCAGAATCATCACAGCTTCACAGGTGGATTGCTTGAGCTGCATCTGTATAGACGAGAACTTCTTGTGTATAATCTGCACCATCCTCTCTATCTCCTTGGGCGTGATGGGTCGGGTGCGGGACTGCTCCCTCAACAGATTCATCACGTGGGTGGTAAACTCGTTACAGGCCTGCAAAAGGGGGTCAAAGGTCATGGGGTTAGTGATGGTTTAGGTCAGGAGGGGGTAAGCGCCCGCCTAAATAGATCGATAATCGATATTACTGTGTTGCAGCTAGGCCTCATATACCTCATACCTCATAACCTCATAAAAAGGGGTTACTAGCCCCTCCTTCTTCCCCTCCTATGTCCAACCCCCCCCCCCCCAAGACCCCCCCACCAACCCCCCAATACATACACCTAAGGAATTATCATCAAATAACATTAAGTTCTTTTTTCTCTTTGTCAAATCTCTAGTTTAACCAAGAGAAATACTCCTGGGGTTAGATTCACGAAGCCGTTACGCGAGCACTTGCGAACCTGGGGCCAGATTCACGAAGCAGTTACGCGAGCACTTGCGAACCTGGGGGCCAGATTCACGAAGCAGTTACGCGAGCACTTGCGAACCTGGGGGCCAGATTCACGAAGCAGTTACGCGAGCACTTGCGAACCTGGGGCCAGATTCACGAAGCAGTTACGCGAGCACTTGCGAACCTGGGGCCAGATTCACGAAGCAGTTACGCGAGCACTTACGAACCTGGGGCCAGATTCACGAAGCAGTTACGCGAGCACTTGCGAACCTGGGGGCCAGATTCACGAAGCAGTTACGCGAGCACTTGCGAACCTGGGGGCCAGATTCACGAAGCAGTTACGCAGGCACTTGCGAACCTGGGGGCCAGATTCACGAAGCAGTTACGCGAGCACTTGCGAACCTGGGGGCCAGATTCACGAAGCAGTTACGCGAGCACTTGCGAACCTGGGGGCCAGATTCACGAAGCAGTTACGCGAGCACTTGCGAACCTGGGGCCAGATTCACGAAGCAGTTACGCGAGCACTTGCGAACCTGGGGCCAGATTCACGAAGCAGTTACGCGAGCACTTACGAACCTGGGGCCAGATTCACGAAGCAGTTACGCGAGCATTTGCGAACCTGGGGGCCAGATTCACGAAGCAGTTACGCGAGCACTTGCGAACCTGGGGGCCAGATTCACGAAGCAGTTACGCAGGCACTTGCGAACCTGGGGGCCAGATTCACGAAGCAGTTACGCGAGCACTTGCGAACCTGGGGGCCAGATTCACGAAGCAGTTACGCGAGCACTTGCGAACCTGGGGCCAGATTCACGAAGCAGTTACGCGAGCACTTGCGTACCTGGGGCCAGATTCACGAAGCAGTTACGCAGGCACTTGCGAACCTGGGGCTAGATTCACGAAGCAGTAACGCAAGCACTTGCGAACCTGGGGGCCAGATTCACGAAGCAGTTACGCGAGCACTTGCGAACCTGGGGCTAGATTCACGAAGCAGTAACGCAGGCACTTGCGAACCTGGGGGCCAGATTCACGAAGCCGTTACGCGAGCACTTGCGAACCTGGGGGCCAGATTCACGAAGCAGTTACGCGAGCACTTGCGAACCTGGGGGCCAGATTCACGAAGCCGTTACGCGAGCACTTGCGAACCTGGGGGCCAGATTCACGAAGCAGTTACGCAGGCACTTGCGAACCTGGGGCCAGATTCACGAAGCAGTTACGCGAGCACTTGCGAACCTGGGGCCAGATTCACGAAGCAGTTACGCAGGCACTTGCGAACCTGGGGCCAGATTCACGAAGCAGTTACGCAAGCACTTACGAACCTGGGGGCCAGATTCACGAAGCAGTTACGCAGGCACTTGCGAACCTGGGGGCCAGATTCACGAAGCAGTTACCCAAGCACAAGTTTAACCAGACTGTGACTACACCAGTCCTCACTGCCGCCAGCAATCAGCGACTCTGTATTTTTTATGAAGTTGTGGGAAGATGATCTCTTCTCACAACCAAACCATCGCCAGAGAAATCCTAGTAAACAACACAGAAATCATCGATAGATACAGCGATAGCAGGCGGCTTGACGTTTGCGAGGCACTACACATTAAGAAGTCAACACCAGCAATCAACAGCCAATTAATGCACAACTATATTCTACCCACCTCAAGACTCCGCTCCAATATAGAAGCATCAAGAAATATGGACCAATAGGCTTTCTACAATCACTTCCATTTCAATACCCATTGTTTCGTGTTCTGTCTTGTGTTGATGAAATTAATACCCTATTAAATACCACCTCACCCCATCCACCTCACTCAAATGTAGATATAAACAAATCGGAGATATGTAAGTTCTATTCAGTTGTGTATGTGTAAAGTCTCTGAAAATGTAATAAGTTTTACGAAACGCGTAAGTGTCGCGTCAGACTAGAAATAAAAATGAATTTTGGAGAATTGATTTTTGAATTACCTCCAACAGTGAAAAGAAATGTACGAAAGATTGAGAAAATTCGTGTTAGAATTATTAATCTTACTTTTTCGGTCATATTTAATAATATATGTCTACAGGAAAGACTGCTACCAAAATATACTAATTATATATATATATATATATATATATATATATATATATATATATATATATATATATATATATATATATATATATATATATATATATAAACTGAAAACTCCACATCCCATAAGGATTCGAACCCAGACAGCCAGGAGCACTATGCACCATGGCGTACCTGGGGCCAGATTCACGAAAGCACTTACGCAAGCACTTACGAACCTGTCCATCTTTTCTCAATCTTTGGCGGCTTTGTTTACAATTATTAAACAGTTAATGAGCTCGGAAGCACCAGGAGGCTGTTTATAACAATAACAACAGTTGATTGGCAAGTTTTCATGCTTGTAAACTGTTTAATAAATGTAACCAAAGCCATCAAAGATTGAGGAAAGATGTACACGTTCGTAAGTGTTTGCGTAAGTTCTTTCGTGAATCTGGCCCCTGGTTCCTTAACCACTCGACCACCGTGACTGTACAAGAGTCATTGGTCGCCGCGGCTATACCCCCAACGTCCCGACAGCACTTGGTGGGAAGCTTGGCCTCAGATATTTCATCGAATCACAAACGCGCCTGAAAAGTTGAAAACCCTTCAAAAGATAACCCATGAAGTAGGTTGTGATTGAGAAGTGAGACAGCGAGCAGCGGCGTGTATAACAGCCTGGATGATCAGCCCCACAAGCAAGGAACCGCCTCGAGGGGCCCCGGCCTCGTTAGTGAGGGGCCCCGGCCTCGTTAGTGAGGATCCCAGGCCTCAACATTCACCACACGGCCGACAATTACTCTCCAGCAGTTGTGGGGCGGCCGGGGCGGGCGGCCAGGGCGGGCGGGCGGCCGGGCGGCCAGGACGGACGGCCAGGACGGACGGCCAGGACGGGCGGGCGGCCAGGACGGGCGGGCGGCCAGGGTGGGCGGCCACGGCGGCCAGGCTTCAGAACAATTCCGTCTTCAGCAAACCCGTGACCACACTGATGCTCGACGAATCAAATGAATACTTCATGAATGTGACACCAACATCGAACCCCCCATTTAAGATGTCACCCTAACCCAACTGGACTTTGATGTGGAAGTAGCCATAGAGAACATCCCCATGCACTCTGCACCAGGCCCAGACTCCTGGAATTCTATATTTAACAATAAGTCCAAAACGCCGCTATCACAGGCCCTAAACATCTTTTGGAGACGGAGACTAGATCCTGGCGTCATCCCTGACACACTTAAAACAGCGAAGATAGCACCATTCCATAAAGGAAGTAGTAGTGCAAATGCCAACAATTATAGACCAATAGCTCGACCCTCACACATCATAAGAATCTTTGAAAGAGTACTAAGAAGGAAGATTAGAAATCACGTGGAATCACAACATCTACATAGCCCAGGACAACACGGGTCCAGAACAGGGCCTATTGGAACAGGGCCTATTGGAACAGGGCCTACACGAACAGAACTTGCCTCTCGCAATTGCTAGATCACTATGACATGGCCTCAGATACTCAGATAGGGAGCCGGTCGGCCGAGCGGACAGCAAGCTGGACTTGTGGTCCTGGGTTCGATCCCAGGCGCCGGTGAGAAACAATGGACAGAGTTTCTTTCACCCTATGCTCCTGTTACCTAGCAGTAAAATAGGTACCTGGGTGTTAGTCAGCTGTCACGGGCTGCTTCCTGGGGGGTGGAGGCCTGATCGAGGACACTAAAGCCCCGAAATCATCTCAAGATAACCTCAAGATAACCATGGAAGACAAGCAAAACACTGCGTTATATACATAAACTTTGCAAAAGGTTTAGACAAATGTCACCATGGTGTTATTGCGCACAAAATGCGCGCATCAGGAATTACTGGTAAAATAGGGAGATGGATCTGCAACTTCCTAACAGAAGGCAGAGTGTAATAGTCAACACAGTCATATCCGGATCATCTACTGTGAAGAGCTCAGTCCCTCAAGGTACCGTGCTGGCTCCCGTACTTTGTCTCATCCTAATATCAGATATAGACAAAGATACAACCTATAGCACTGTATCATCATTTGCAGATGACACTTGGATCATCACGCGAGTAGATAACATAGAGGACACGACAAACCTCCAATCAGACGTAAACCGGGTCTTTCAATGGGCCACAGATAATAATATGATCTTTAAAGAAAATAAGTTCCAGCTCCTGCGCTACGGAAAAAAAATGAATTTAAAAACGGAAACCATCTATAAAACGGAATAAAATCACACTATAGTACTTCTGTAATCATGTGGGAAGACCTTACCTTTACAGAACACCATAAAGTAGCCGTCACGACTGTAAGACAAATGACAGGTTGGATAACAAGGACCTTCCAAACAAGGGATGCCATACCAGTGATGACCTTACAAGACGCTAGTGCTCTCTAGGGTGGAATATTGTTGCACACTAACAGCCCCATTCAGAGCCGCAGAAATTGCTGACCTGGAGAGCGTGCAGAGATCCTTTACTGCTAGAATCCACTCAGTAAGTCATCTTGATTATTGGGACCGATTAAAAGTTCTAAATCTGTATTCTCTTGAGCGCAGGCGGGAGAGATACATAATAATTTACACGTGGAAGATATTAGAGGGGCTGGTCCCAAACCTGCACACAGAAATAACACCACATGAGACCAGGAGGCATGGCAGGATGTGCAGAATACCCCCGTTGAAGAGCAGAGGTGCAACAGGTACTCTGAGAGAGAACTATCAACATCAGAGGCCCGAGACTGTTCAACACGCTTCCACTACACATAAGGGACATAACTGGCCGACCCCTCACAGTGTTCAAGAGAGAACTATCAACATCAGAGGCCCGAGACTGTTCAACACGCTTCCACTACACATAAGGGACATAACTGGCCGACCCCTCACAGTGTTCAAGAGAGAACTATCAACATCAGAGGCCCGAGACTGTTCAACACGCTTCCACTACACATAAGGGACATAACTGGCCGACCCCTCACAGTGTCCAAGAGAGAACTATCAACATCAGAGGCCCGAGACTGTTCAACACGCTTCCACTACACATAAGGGACATAACTGGCCGACCCCTCACAGTGTTCAAGAGAGAACTATCAACATCAGAGGCCCGAGACTGTTCAACACGCTTCCACTGCACATACGGGACATAACTGGCCGACCCCTCACAGTGTTCAAGAGAGAACTATCAACATCAGAGGCCCGAGACTGTTCAACACGCTTCCACTACACATAAGGGACATAACTGGCCGACCCCTCACAGTGTTCAAGAGAGAACTATCAACATCAGAGGCCCGAGACTGTTCAACACGCTTCCACTACACATAAGGGACATAACTGGCCAACCCCTCACAGTGTTCAAGAGAGAACTATCAACATCAGAGGCCCGAGACTGTTCAACACGCTTCCACTACACATAAGGGACATAACTGGCCGACCCCTCACAGTGTTCAAGAGAGAACTTGATAAACACCTTCAAAGGATACCTGATCAACCAGGCTGTGACTCATACGTCAGGCTGCGAACAGCCGCGTCCAACAGCCTGGTTGACCAGACCACCAACCAGGAGGCCTGGTCGAAGACCGGGCCGCGGGGCTGTTGATCCCCGAAAGCTGCTCAAGGTAGGAGGGAGGGGGGGGGGAGGGTAATTCCCAGCTAGGGGAAGCTCACAACAGCACAATACTCACCAGCCGTTACCGTAAGCCCAGGATCTCCGCCTTTCCCGCATGCGGCTAGAATTTATCCCAACCACACACTCAAGTGTACTACACTACCACGATCACTCTCCCCGTGCCCTGTGCCCCGTGCCCTGTGCCCTGTGCCCCGTGCCCTGTGCCCTGTGCCCTGTGCCCTGTGTCCCGTGTCCTGTGCCCTGTGCCCCGTGCCCCGTGCCCTGTGTCCTGTGCCCCGTGCCCCGTGCCCCGTGCCCCGTGCCCTGTGTCCTGTGTCCTGTGCCCTGGGCCCCGTGCCCTGTGCCCTGTGCCCCGTGCCCCGTGCCCCGTGCAGTGCTCCTACCAGCAAGCCATCACAGACGGGCCAGGCTTTTCCTGGTGCTATCCGGGTCTGTATGCATTTATGCTCGCAGCCCCATGGCCCACATGGCCAGCATGGCCCACATGGCCAGCATGGCCCACATGGCCAGCATGGCCCACATGGCCAGCATGGCCCGCATGGCCCGCATGGCCCACATGGCCAGCATGGCCCGCATGGCCAGCATGGCCCGCATGGCCAGCATGGCCCACATGGCCAGCATGGCCCACATGGCCAGCATGGCCCACATGGCCAGCATGGCCCACATGGCCAGCATGGCCCACATGGCCATGGTAGCGAGGCTAGGACAGTACCCTGTGGGGCCAGGCTAGGACAGTACCCTGTGGGGCCAGGCTAGGACAGTACCCTGTGGGGCCAGGCTAGGACAGTACCCTGTGGGGCCAGGCTAGGACAGTACCCTGTGGGGCCAGGCTAGGACAGTACCCTGTGAGGCCAGGCTAGGACAGTACCCTGTGGGGCCAGGCTAGGACAGTACCCTGTGGGGCCAGGATAGGACAGTACCCTGTGAGGCCAGGCTAGGATAGTACCCTGTGGGGCCAGGCTAGGACAGTACCCTGTGGGGCCAGGCTAGGACAGTACCCTGTGAGGCCAGGATAGGACAGTACCCTGTGGGGCCAGGATAGGACAGTACCCTGTGGGGCCAGGCTAGGATAGTACCCTGTGGGGCCAGGCTAGGATAGTACCCTGTGGGGCCAGGCTAGGACAGTACCCTGTGGGGCCAGGCTAGGACAGTACCCTGTGGGGCCAGGCTAGGATAGTACCCTGTGGGGCCAGGCTAGGACACTACCCTGTGGGGCCAGGCTAGGACAGTACCCTGTGGGGCCAGGCTAGGACAGTACCCTGTGGGGCCAGGCTAGGACAGTACCCTGTGGGGCCAGGCTAGGATAGTACCCTGTGGGGCCAGGCTAGGACAGTACCCTGTGGGGCCAGGCTAGGATAGTACCCTGTGGGGCTAGGATAGTACCCTGTGGGGCCAGGCTAGGATAGTACCCTGTGGGGCCAGGCTAGGATAGTACCCTGTGGGGCCAGGCTAGGATAGTACCCTGTGGGGCCAGGCTAGGACAGTACCCTGTGGGGCCAGGCTAGGACAGTACCCTGTGGGGCCAGGCTAGGACAGTACCCTGTGGGGCCAGGCTAGGATAGTACCCTGTGGGGCCAGGCTAGGACACTACCCTGTGGGGCCAGGCTAGGACAGTACCCTGTGGGGCCAGGCTAGGACAGTACCCTGTGGGGCCAGGCTAGGACAGTACCCTGTGGGGCCAGGCTAGGACAGTACCCTGTGGGGCCAGGCTAGGATAGTACCCTGTGGGGCCAGGCTAGGACAGTACCCTGTGGGGCCAGGCTAGGACAGTACCCTGTGGGGCTAGGACAGTACCCTGTGGGGCCAGGCTAGGATAGTACCCTGTGGGGCCTAGGACAGTAGTGATAGGATAGTACCCTGTGGGCTAGGACAGTACCCTGTGGGGCCAGGCTAGGACAGTACCCTGTGGGGCCAGGCTAGGATAGTACCCTGTGGGGCCAGGCTAGGACAGTACCCTGTGGGGCCAGGCTAGGATAGTACCCTGTGGGGCCTAGGACAGTACCCTGTGGGGCCAGGCTAGGATAGTACCCTGTGGGGCCAGGCTAGGACAGTACCCTGTGGGGCCAGGCTAGGACACTACCCTGTGGGGCCAGGCTAGGATAGTACCCTGTGGGGCCAGGCTAGGACAGTACCCTGTGGGGCCAGGCTAGGACAGTACCCTGTGGGGCCAGGCTAGGAAAGTACCCTGTGGGGCCAGGCTAGGACACTACCCTGTGGGGCCAGGCTAGGACAGTACCCTGTGGGGCCAGGCTAGGACAGTACCCTGTGGGGCCAGGCTAGGACAGTACCCTGTGGGGCCAGGCTAGGACAGTACCCTGTGGGGCCAGGCTAGGATAGTACCCTGTGGGGCCAGGCTAGGACAGTACCCTGTGGGGCCAGGCTAGGACAGTACCCTGTGGGGCTAGGACAGTACCCTGTGGGGCCAGGCTAGGATAGTACCCTGTGGGGCCAGGCTAGGATAGTACCCTGTGGGGCCAGGCTAGGACAGTACCCTGTGGGGCCAGGCTAGGATAGTACCCTGTGGGGCTAGGACAGTACCCTGTGGGGCCAGGCTAGGATAGTACCCTGTGGGGCCAGGCTAGGACAGTACCCTGTGGGGCCAGGCTAGGACACTACCCTGTGGGGCCAGGCTAGGATAGTACCCTGTGGGGCCAGGCTAGGACAGTACCCTGTGGGGCCAGGCTAGGACAGTACCCTGTGGGGCCAGGCTAGGATAGTACCCTGTGGGGCTAGGATAGTACCCTGTGGGGCCAGGCTAGGACAGTACCCTGTGGGGCCAGGCTAGGACAGTACCCTGTGGGGCCAGGCTAGGACAGTACCCTGTGGGGCCAGGCTAGGACAGTACCCTGTGGGGCCAGGCTAGGACACTACCCTGTGGGGCCAGGCTAGGACAGTACCCTGTGGGGCCAGGCTAGGGTAGTACCCTGTGGGGCCAGGCTAGGACAGTACCCTGTGGGGCCAGGCTAGGACAGTACCCTGTGGGGCCAGGCTAGGACAGTACCCTGTGGGGCCAGGCTAGGACAGTACCCTGTGGGGCCAGGCTAGGGTAGTACCCTGTGGGGCCAGGCTAGGACAGTACCCTGTGGGGCCAGGCTAGGACAGTACCCTGTGGGGCCAGGCTAGGACAGTACCCTGTGGGGCCAGGCTAGGGTAGTACCCTGTGGGGCCAGGCTAGGACAGTACCCTGTGGGGCCAGGCTAGGGTAGTACCCTGTGGGGCCAGGCTAGGACAGTACCCTGTGGGGCCAGGCTAGGACAGTACCCTGTGGGGCCAGGCTAGGACAGTACCCTGTGGGGCCAGGCTATGATAGTACCCTGTGGGGCCAGGCTAGGACACTACCCTGTGGGGCCAGGCTAGGACAGTACCCTGTGGGGCCAGGCTATGATAGTACCCTGTGGGGCCAGGCTAGGACAGTACCCTGTGGGGCCAGGCTAGGGTAGTACCCTGTGGGGCGAGGCTAGGGTAGTACCCTGTCCCACACGCCCACCAGAGCCCCACACCCACCAGAGCCCCACGCCCACACGCCCACCAGAGCCCCCCGCCCACACGCCCATGAGAACCCCCCCCCCCCCCGCCCACACGCTCACCAGAACCCCCGCCCACACGCCCACCAGAGCCCCACGCCCACCAGAGCCCCCCGCCCACACGCCCATGAGAACCCCCCCCCCCCGCCCACACGCCCACCAGAGCCCCACGCCCACACGCCCACCAGAGCCCCACGCCCAACCTAACCCGAACACCACCACACCACCACCCCCAAGGAGGATTAACTCGCAGGAGGCCGGTCGACCTGGCCTCTCTCTCCTCCGGCTCTATGAAAGAAATCCGGAGCATAATCCGGCCAGATGGGGCGGCTCATTACACGGGGGAGCGGCCGGCCGGATGGATTAATGGATTTGTTAAATTGAGTTCGGTTTTTTTTTTTGCATTCCGGATAAGGTATGCTCCTCTTATTCCGGATAAGGTATGCTCCCTCAGGGTATGGTGACAGTATTGGGCAGCGTCACTCATCCTGTGAGTGAACACACCGCCATAGTGACAGTATTGGGCAGCGCCACTCATCCTGTGAGTGGACACACCGCCA
The DNA here is from genome assembly GCF_020424385.1 of Procambarus clarkii. Classification (NCBI taxonomy): domain Eukaryota; kingdom Metazoa; phylum Arthropoda; class Malacostraca; order Decapoda; family Cambaridae; genus Procambarus; species Procambarus clarkii. The sequence goes on from NC_059641.1 coordinate 7,448,393, forward strand.
TAGTGACAGTATTGGGCAGCGCCACTCATCCTGTGAGTGGACACACCGCCATAGTGACAGTATTGGGCAGCGCCACTCATCCTGTGGGTGGACACACCGCCATAGTGACAGTATTGGGCAGCACCACTCATCCTGTGAGTGGACACACCGCCATAGTGACAGTATTGGGCAGCGCCACTCATCCTGTGAGTGGACACACCGCCATAGTGACAGTATTGGGCGTCACTCATCCTGTGAGTGGACACACCGCCATAGTGACAGTATTGGGCAGCGCCACTCATCCTGTGAGTGGACACACCGCCATAGTGACAGTATTGGGCAGCGTCACTCATCCTGTGAGTGGACACACCGCCATAGTGACAGTATTGGGCAGCGTCACTCATCCTGTGAGTGGACACACCGCCATAGTGACAGTATTGGGCAGCGCCACTCATCCTGTGAGTGGACACACCGCCATAGTGACAGTATTGGGCAGCGCCACTCATCCTGTGAGTGGACACACCGCCATAGTGACAGTATTGGGCAGCGCCACTCATCCTGTGAGTGGACACACCGCCATAGTGACAGTATTGGGCAGCGCCACTCCTCCTGTGAGTGGACACACCGCCATAGTGACAGTATTGGGCAGCGCCACTCATCCTGTGAGTGGACACACCGCCATAGTGACAGTATTGGGCAGCGCCACTCATCCTGTGAGTGGACACACCGCCATAGTGACAGTATTGGGCAGCGCCACTCATCCTGTGAGTGGACACACCGCCATAGTGACAGTATTGGGCAGCGCCACTCATCCTGTGAGTGGACACACCGCCATAGTGACAGTATTGGGCAGCGCCACTCATCCTGTGAGTGGACACACCGCCATAGTGACAGTATTGGGCAGCGCCACTCATCCTGTGAGTGGACACACCGCCATAGTGACAGTATTGGGCAGCGTCACTCATCCTGTGAGTGGACACACCGCCATAGTGACAGTATTGGGCAGCGCCACTCATCCTGTGAGTGGACACACCGCCATAGTGACAGTATTGGGCAGCGCCACTCATCCTGTGAGTGGACACACCGCCATAGTGACAGTATTGGGCAGCGTCACTCATCCTGTGAGTGGACACACCGCCATAGTGACAGTATTGGGCAGCGCCACTCATCCTGTGAGTGGACACACCGCCATAGTGACAGTATTGGGCAGCGTCACTCATCCTGTGAGTGGACACACCGCCATAGTGACAGTATTGGGCAGCGTCACTCATCCTGTGAGTGGACACACCGCCATAGTGACAGTATTGGGCAGCGCCACTCATCCTGTGAGTGGACACACCGCCATAGTGACAGTATTGGGCAGCGCCACTCATCCTGTGAGTGGACACACCGCCATAGTGACAGTATTGGGCAGCGTCACTCATCCTGTGAGTGGACACACCGCCATAGTGACAGTATTGGGCAGCGCCACTCATCCTGTGAGTGGACACACCGCCATAGTGACAGTATTGGCCAGCGTCACTCATCCTGTGAGTGGACACACCGCCATAGTGACAGTATTGGGCAGCGCCACTCATCCTGTGAGTGGACACACCGCCATAGTGACAGTATTGGGCAGCGCCACTCATCCTATGAGTGGACACACCGCCATAGTGACAGTATTGGGCAGCGCCACTCATCCTATGAGTGGACACACCGCCATAGTGACAGTATTGGGCAGCGTCACTCATCCTGTGAGTGGACACACCGCCATAGTGACAGTATTGGGCAGCGCCACTCATCCTGTGAGTGGACACACCGCCATAGTGACAGTATTGGGCAGCGTCACTCATCCTGTGAGTGGACACACCGCCATAGTGACAGTATTGGGCAGCGTCACTCATCCTGTGAGTGGACACACCGCCATAGTGACAGTATTGGGCAGCGCCACTCATCCTATGTGAGTGGACACACCGCCATAGTGACAGTATTGGGCAGCGCCACTCATCCTGTGAGTGGACACACCGCCATAGTGACAGTATTGGGCAGCGCCACTCATCCTATGAGTGGACACACCGCCATAGTGACAGTATTGGGCAGCGCCACTCATCCTATGAGTGGACACACCGCCATAGTGACAGTATTGGGCAGCGTCACTCATCCTGTGAGTGGACACACCGCCATAGTGACAGTATTGGGCAGCGCCACTCATCCTATGAGTGGACACACCGCCATAGTGACAGTATTGGGCAGCGCCACTCATCCTGTGAGTGGACACACCGCCATAGTGACAGTATTGGGCAGCGCCACTCATCCTATGAGTGGACACACCGCCATAGTGACAGTATTGGGCAGCGCCACTCATCCTATGAGTGGACACACCGCCATAGTGACAGTATTGGGCAGCGCCACTCATCCTGTGAGTGGACACACCGCCATAGTGACAGTATTGGGCAGCGCCACTCATCCTATGAGTGGACACACCGCCATAGTGACAGTATTGGGCAGCGCCACTCATCCTGTGAGTGGACACACCGCCATAGTGACAGTATTGGGCAGCGCCACTCATCCTGTGAGTGGACACACCGCCATAGTGACAGTATTGGGCAGCGCCACTCATCCTATGAGTGGACACACCGCCATAGTGACAGTATTGGGCAGCGCCACTCATCCTATGAGTGGACACACCGCCATAGTGACAGTATTGGGCAGCGCCACTCATCCTGTGAGTGGACACACCGCCATAGTGACAGTATTGGGCAGCGCCACTCATCCTGTGAGTGGACACACCGCCATAGTGACAGTATTGGGCAGCGCCACTCCTCCTGTGAGTGGACACAACGCCATAGTGACAGTATTGGGCAGCGTCACTCATCCTGTGAGTGGACACACCGCCATAGTGACAGTATTGGGCAGCGCCACTCATCCTGTGAGTGGACACACCGCCATAGTGACAGTATTGGGCAGCGCCACTCATCCTGTGAGTGGACACACCGCCATAGTGACAGTATTGGGCAGCGCCACTCATCCTGTGAGTGGACACACCGCCATAGTGACAGTATTGGGCAGCGTCACTCATCTTGTGAGTGGACACACCGCCATAGCAGCATGTACAACACTCCCCAATAGGAAGAAAACCCGCTGGGTTGTTCATCCTGTCACTTGTACCCAGACACAGCTGGGACTTGCTTAACTGTCTCAAGTGAACAGCTCCTCAAACAAGAAGATTAACATTTGAGAAGTTTGTGCTTCTATCCTCCTTTCCTCAGTTACCTTGTCACGGTGATGTTGCCTGACAATACCTCTAATTTGTAGTAGAGTCTTGGGTATGAAGTATTCAATATGGTCTCCTTCAGCACCTTCAGCAGCCAGCACATCTGCTCGTTCATTCCCACATATTCCAACATGGGAGGGGATCCCCAACATGGGAGGGGAGCCCCAACATGGGAGGGGACCCCCAACATGGGAGGGGAGGTCCACCAGGCTGTTGCTTGGAGCGGCCGCAGGCCCACATACCCACCACAGCCCGGCCCGAGGCCAGGCTTGACTTGTGAGAGTTTGGTCCACCAGGCTGTTGCTTGGAGCGGCCCGCAGGCCCACATACCCACCACAGCCCGGCCCGAGGCCAGGCTTGACTTGTGAGAGTTTGGTCCACCAGGCTGTTGCTTGGAGCGGCCCGCAGGCCCACATACCCACCACAGCCCGGCCCGAGGCCAGGCTTGACTTGTGAGAGTTTGGTCCACCAGGCTGTTGCTTGGAGCGGCCCGCAGGCCCACATACCCACCACAGCCCGGCTGATTTAGAATCAGTGCAGATCACTGTGTTTCTTGCAAGGAATTTATTACCACAAACCACGCCAGTAAGCTCGCTGAGGGGCTACTCCAATAGAAGGGGACTGATGCCATGCCTCACACTACAGTCAAAGAGATCAGGGAACCCCAGGGGGGGTTCCTGCCCCTCAAATGAATGGGAAATCATTTTCAAAGGCGCCATCTTCCATTGAGGCGGAGGAGGGCCCTTGTACTTGCCGCCCTACAGGTCCTCCACGCCCT
>NC_059641.1:7457402-7472402 GCF_020424385.1 Procambarus clarkii
GTACCACACTACCCACTGTACCCTGTACCACACTACCCACTGTACCCTGTACCACACTACCCACTGTACCCTGTACCACACTACCCACTGTACCCTGCACCACACTACCCACTGTACCCTGTACCACACTACCCACTGTACCCTGTACCACACTACCCACTGTACCCTGTACCACACTACCCACTGTACCCTGTACCACACTACCCACTGTACCCTGTACCACTCTACCCACTGTACCCTGTACCACACTACCCACTGTACCCCACTACCCACTGTACCACACTACCCACTGTACCACACTACCCACTGTACCACACTACCCACTGTACCCTGCACCACACTACCCACTGTATCCTGTACCACACTACCCACTGTACCCTGTACCACACTACCCACTGTACCACACTACCCACTGTACCCTGCACCACACTACCCACTGTACCCTGCACCACACTACCCACTGTACCACACTACCCACTGTACCCTGTACCACACTACCCACTGTACCCTGTACCACTCTACCCACTGTACCCTGTACCACACTACCCACTGTACCCCACTACCCACTGTACCACACTACCCACTGTACCCTGTACCACACTACCCAATGTACCCTGTACCACACTACCCACTGTACCCTGTACCACACAACCCACTGTACCCTGTACCACACTACCCACTGTACCACACTACCCACTGTACCCTGTACCACACTACACACTGTACCCTGTACCACACTACACACTGTACCACACTACCCACTGTACCCTGTACCACACTACCCACTGTACCCTGTACCACACTACACACTGTACCCTGTACCACACTACCCACTGTACCCCACTACCCACTGTACCCCACTACCCACTGTACCACACTACCCACTGTACCCTGTACCACACTACCCAATGTACCCTGTACCACACTACCCACTGTACCCTGTACCACACTACCCACTGTACCCTGTACCACACTACCCACTGTACCCTGTACCACACTACACACTGTACCCTGTACCACACTACCCACTGTACCCCACTACCCACTGTACCCCACTACCCACTGTACCACACTACCCACTGTACCCTGTACCACACTACCCAATGTACCCTGTACCACACTACCCACTGTACCCTGTACCACACTACCCACTGTACCCTGTACCACACTACACACTGTACCCTGTACCACACTACACACTGTACCACACTACCCACTGTACCCTGTACCACACTACCCACTGTACCCTGTACTACACTACCCATTGTACCCTGTACCACACTACCCACTGTACCCTGTACCACACTACCCACTGTACCCTGTACCACACTACACACTGTACCACACTACCCACTGTACCCTGTACCACACTAGACACTGTACCCTGTACCACACTACACACTGTACCACACTACACACTGCACCACACTACACACTGTATCCTGTACCACACTACACACTGTACCCTGTACCACACTACCCACTGTACCCTGTACCACACTACACACTGTACCACACTACCCACTGTACCCTGTACCACACTAGACACTGTACCCTGTACCACACTACACACTGTACCACACTACACACTGCACCACACTACCCACTGTATCCTGTACCACACTACACACTGTACCCTGTACCACACTACACTGTACCACACTACCCACTGTACCCTGTACCACACTACCCACTGTACCCTGTACCACATGCAGGGTACAGCACCTCTCAGTTGCCATACACAGTCCAGGTACCACTAAATATAAGTACAATTATATCAGATAATATAGTAAAGAGTAAGAGACAGGGCGTGCCAGGGAGAGCCAGGGAGAGCCAGGAGGGGCCAGGGAGGGCCAGGGAGGGCCAGGGAGAGCCAGGAGGGGCCAGGGAGGGCCAGGGAGGGCCAGGGAGAGCCAGGAGGGGCCAGGGAGGGCCAGGGAGAGCCAGGGAGAGCCAGGAGGGGCCAGGGAGGGCCAGGGAGGGCCAGGGAGAGCCAGGGAGAGCCAGGAGGGGCCAGGGAGGGCCAGGGAGGGCCAGGGAGAGCCAGGAGGGGCCAGGGAGGGCCAGGGAGGGCCAGGGAGAGCCAGGAGGGGCCAGGGAGGGCCTGGGAGGACCAGGGAGAGCCAGGGAGAGCCAGGGAGGGCCAGGGAGAGCCAGGGAGGACCAGGGAGGGCCAGGGAGGGCCAGGGAGAGCCAGGAGGGGCCAGGGAGGGCCAGGGAGGACCAGGGAGAGCCAGGGAGGGCCAGGGAGGGCCAGGGAGGGCCAGGGAGAGCCAGGGAGGACCAGGGAGAGCCAGGGAGAGCCAGGGAGAGCCAGGGAGGGCCAGGGAGGGCCAGGGAGAGCCAGGGAGGGCCAGGGAGGGCCAGGGAGGGCCAGGGAGGGCCAGGGAGAGCCAGGGAGGGCCAGGGAGGGCCAGGGAGAGCCAGGGAGGACCAGGGAGAGCCAGGGAGGGCCAGGGGGAGCCAGGGAGAGCCAGGGAGAGCCAGGGAGGGCCAGGGAGAGCCAGGGAGGGCCAGGGAGAGCCAGGGAGAGCCAGGGAGGGCCAGGGAGAGCCAGGGAGGGCCAGGGAGAGCCAGGGAGGGCCAGTTAGAGCCAGGGAGAACCAGAGGGGGCCAGGGAGAGCCAGGGAGGCGCCAGGGAGGGTCAGGGAGAACCAGAGGGGGCCAGGGAGAGCCAGGGAGAACCAGAGGGGGACAGGGAGAACCAGGGAGGGGCCAGAGAGAGCCAGGAGGGGCCAGGGAGAGCCATGGAGGGTCAGGGAGAGCCAGGGAGGGTCAGGGAGAGCCAGAGCGGGCCAGGGAGGGGCCAGGGAGAGCCAGGGAGGGCCAGGGAGAGCTAGGGTGGGCCAGGGAGAGCCAGGGAGGGCCAGGGAGAGCCAGGGAGGGCCAGGGAGGGGCCAGGGAGAGCCAGGAGGGGCCAGGGAGGGCCAGGGAGGGGCCAGGGAAGGGCCAGGGAGGGGCCAGGGAGGGCCAGGGAGAGCCAGAGAGGGGCCAGGGAGGGGCCAGGGAGGGGCCAGGGAGGGCCAGGGAGAGCCAGAGAGGGGCCAGGGAGGGCCAGGGAGAGCCAGGAAGAGCCAGAGAGAGCCAGGGAGGGCCAGGGAGGGCCAGGGAGAGCCAGAGAGAGCCAGGGAGAGCCAGGGAGGGGCCAGGGAGAGCCAGGAGGGGCCAGGGAGGGCCAGGGAGGGGCCAGGGAGGGGCCAGGGAGGGCCAGGGAGAGCCAGAGAGGGGCCAGGGAGAGCCAGGGAGGGTCAGGGAGAGCCAGAGCGGGCCAGGGAGGGCCAGGGATGACCCAGGGAGGGCCAGGGAGAGCCAGAGAGAGCCAGGGAGGGCCAGGGAGAGCCAGGGAGAGCCAGGGAGGGCCAGGGAGGGCCAGAGAGGGGCCAGAGAGGGCCAGGGAGCCAGGGAGGGCCAGGGAGGGCCAGGGAGAGCCAGAGAGAGCCAGGGAGGGCCAGGGAGGGCCAGGGAGAGCCAGGGAGGGCCAGGGAGGGCCAGGGAGACTAAGGAGGAAGGAGCAGGAGATATAAACCAAGGGGACGCGAGCCGGGACGGAAAATTCGGGCCATTTCTATTCGGCGCGGGGCCCGGCTGTCCTGGTCGGCCCGGGCCCCAGCTGGGGACGATGGTGGGCCCCTGCCTGCTGTGTCACACCCTGCCAGCTGTGTCACACCCTGCCTGCTGTGTCACACCCTGCCTGCTGTGTCACACCCTGCCTGCTGTGTCACACCCTGCCAGCTGTGTCACACCCTGCCAGCTGTGTCACACCCTGCCTGCTGTGTCACTCCCTGCCTGCTGTGTCACTCCCTGCCTGCTGTGTCACTCCCTGCCTGCTGTGTCACACCCTGCTGCCACAGCCACACCACAGCTACCACCACAGCCACACCTCTCACACACCACAGCTACCACCACAGCCACACCTCTCACACACCACAGCTACCACCCAGCCACACCTCTCACACACCACAGCTACCACCACAGCCACACTATAACACTCCCACCACAGCCATATAATGGGCATCTTGCTCTTGAAGGCGTCTAAGACAAAGAGCAATGGGCTTGACCATAGTCAAGATACAATGTCACAATCCTTATCAACTTTTCAAGAACCTTTCACACTAGAGATGCTATACCGATGATGATACTCTTCAAGACGCTAGTGCTCTCTAGAGTGGAGTACTGCTGCACAATGACAGCCCCTTTCAAAGCTGGAGAAATTGCTGACCTGGAGAGCGTGCAGAGATCCTTTACTGCTAGAATCCACTCTGTAAAACACCTAAACTATTGGGACCGACTAAAGAGCCTAAATCTGTATTCCCTTGAGCGCAGGCGGGAGAGATACATAATAATTTACACGTGGAAGATATTAGAGGGGCTGGTCCCAAACCTGCACACAGAAATAACACCACATGAGACCAGGAGGCATGGCAGGATGTGCAGAATACCCCCGTTGAAGAGCAGAGGTGCAACAGGTACTCTGAGAGAGAACTCTATCAACATCAGAGGCGCGAGACTGTTCAACACGCTTCCACTACACATAAGGGACATAACTGGCCGACCCCTCACAGTGTTCAAGAGAGAACTATCAACATCAGAGGCCCGAGACTGTTCAACACGCTTCCACTACACATAAGGGACATAACTGGTCGACCCCTCACAGTGTTCAAGAGAGAACTATCAACATCAGAAGCCCGAGACTGTTCAACACGCTTCCACTACACATAAGGGACATAACTGGTCGACTCCTCACAGTGTTCAAGAGAGAACTATCAACATCAGAAGCCCGAGACTGTTCAACACGCTTCCACTACACATAAGGGGCATAACTGGCCGACCCCTCACAGTGTTCAAGAGAGAACTATCAACATCAGAGGCCCGAGACTGTTCAACACGCTTCCACTACACATAAGGGACATAACTGGCCGACCCCTCACAGTGTTCAAGAGAGAACTATCAACATCAGAGGCCCGAGACTGTTCAACACGCTTCCACTACACATAAGGGACATAACTGGCCGACCCCTCACAGTGTTCAAGAGAGAACTATCAACATGAGAGGCCCGAGACTGTTCAACACGCTTCCACTACACATAAGGGACATAACTGGCCGACCCCTCACAGTGTTCAAGAGAGAACTATCAACATCAGAGGCCCGAGACTGTTCAACACGCTTCCACTACACATAAGGGGCATAACTGGCCGACCCCTCACAGTGTTCAAGAGAGAACTATCAACATCAGAGGCCCGAGACTGTTCAACACGCTTCCACTACACATAAGGGACATAACTGGCCGACCCCTCACAGTGTTCAAGAGAGAACTGGATAAACACCTCCAAAGGATACCTGATCAACCAGGCTGTGACTCATACGCCAGGCTGCGAGCAGCCACCTCTAACAGCCTGATTGATCAACACCACCAATCCATACGGCTGGTCAGAGACCGGGGCGCGGGGGAAATTGATCCAAGCACCAGGTGAGGGCCGTAAGCAAAGCTATGTTGCAAATCCTTCATTAATGTATGTCTTTTTTAAAAGATGAAAGCGACGAAGGCTTTGCGCGATTACCGAGTTAAGTAATTTGCCTACAATTGACTTTAAGGTACAGTAGACATTGTTACGGTATTGACACCGTCGTCGGAGTGTGGCGTGGCGATTTCAGCGCCATCTATGGGTCTGCACTCCAACTGCCCTAGTATTGGATGCTATGTAGACAACGCCATCTGTTGGTGGTGGGGTGGTGTCGATGGAAGGCTCCAGTTTCCCGCCTCAGTCAGAAAGAGAGGTCGCTGTGGATGACCTCTGGTGGGTGGCGTATCAAGTTCAGCGCCATCTAGGTTGTGGCTACGGTGAACTAGTGTTATCCCCAGGGTTACCCAGTTATCTTGAGGTTATCTTGAGATGATTTCGGGGCTTTTAGTGTCCCCGCGGCCCGGTCCTCGACCAGGCCTCCACCCCCAGGAAGCAGCCCGTGACAGCTGACTAAAACCCAGGTACCTATTTTACTGCTAGGTAACAGGGGCATTCAGGGTGAAAGAAATTCTGCCCATTGTTTCTCGTCGGCGCCTGGGATCGAACCCAGGACCACAGGATCACAAGCCCAGCGTGCTGTCCGCTCGGCCGACCGGCTCCCTACATACGTATAGTAATAATCTATTATAATATATATATGGCGGTGAAGCTGCTGCGAAGAGAGCGAGGTGAAGCTGCTAGAGGTGGTGAAGCTGCTAGAGGTGGTGAAGCTGCTAGAGGTGGTGAAGCTGCTAGGTGGTGGTGAAGCTGCTAGGTGGTGGTGAAGCTGCTAGAGGTGGTGAAGCTGCTAGAGGTGGTGAAGCTGCTAGGTGGTGGTGAAGCTGCTAGAGGTGGTGAAGCTGCTAGAGGTGGTGAAGCTGCTAGGTGGTGGTGAAGCTGCTAGGTGGTGGTGAAGCTGCTAGAGGTGGTGAAGCTGCTAGAGGTGGTGAAGCTGCTAGAGGTGGTGAAGCTGCTAGAGGTGGTGAAGATGCTAGAGGTGGTGAAGATGCTAGAGGTGGTGAAGATGCTAGAGGTGGTGAAGATGCTAGAGGTGGTGAAGCTGCTAGAGGTGGTGAAGATGCTAGAGGTGGTGAAGCTGCTAGAGGTGGTGAAGCTGCTAGAGGTGGTGAAGCTGCTAGAGGAGGTGAAGCTGCTAGAGGTGGTGAAGCTGCTAGAGGTGAAGCTGCTAGAGGTGGTGAAGCTGCTAGAGGTGGTGAAGCTGCTAGAGGTGGTGAAGCTGCTAGAGGTGGTGAAGCTGCTAGAGGTGGTGAAGCTGCTAGAGGAGGTGAAGCTGCTAGAGGAGGTGAAGCTGCTAGAGGTGGTGAAGCTGCTAGAGGTGGTGAAGCTGCTAGAGGTGGTGAAGCTGCTAGAGGTGGTGAAGCTGCTAGAGGTGGTGAAGCTGCTAGAGGTGGTGAAGCTGCTAGAGGTGGTGAAGCTGCTAGAGGAGGTGAAGCTGCTAGAGGTGGTGAAGCTGCTAGAGGTGGTGAAGCTGCTAGAGGAGGTGAAGCTGCTAGAGCTAATGCCTCGAAGGGAATTGTCTTGCTTATTTAACCCCTTATTTAAGCATTGCACCGCTGCTTGACACAGTCCGAGTCTTGAAAACTTACTTGGGGTCGGATATAGAATAAGACGTTAAAACATCGAGAACCCCGTTACTGGCCCTAAGTGGCCGTAACATCTATGTTAGCTTAACGTCTGTTAAGCTACAATAGACATCAAGCTAACAGTCTCCGTGGTGTAGTGGTAAGACACTCGCCTGGCGTTCCGCGAGCGCTATGTCATGGGTTCGTATCCTGGCCGGGGAGGATTTACTGGGCGCAATTCCTTAACTGTAGCCTCTGTTTAACGCAACAGTAAAATGTGTACTTGGATGAAAAAACGATTCTTCGCGGCAGGGGATCGTATTCCAGGGACCATAGGATTAAGGACTTGCCCGAAACGCTACGCGTACTAGTGGCTCTACAAGAATGTAACAACTCTTCTATATATCTCAAAAAAAAAAAAACTGGACGATAGTTCGGCGCAAGAGATCTTCCATCATACAAAATCGGCACCACATTGGCAACCTTCCATGACTCTGGCACTCGGCTCGACTCTAATGATGTTTTAAACATACAAGACTGAGACCCGCTTAGGTCTTCCTTACATTAAATATATTTGTTAATACTTCACCTGACTCTGGGGCTTTGTTAGGCCTTATAGTACACTTTGTTTAATACTTTCCTCTCTTATACACACTGGTCAACGACCCCTTGCTCAGCTGCATGTATACTACCTGTATACATGCATGTATACGACCATAAAGCCAAAGCTCAACCCCCGCAAGCACAATTAGGTGAGTACTAAGTTTTTCTCTAGTAAATACACATAAAATACTTCAACATTAGACCAAATAATTTTCATTTCTTTGGCCCCACGCCACACCAAGGGGCCCCACGCCACACCTAGGGCCCCCCACGCCACACCTAGGGCCCCCCACGCCCCACCAAGGGCCCGCCACGCCACACCAAGGGTCCCCACGCCACACCAAGGCCTCCCACGCCACACCAAGGCCTCCCACGCCACACCAAGGGCCCCCACGCCACACCAAGGCCTCCCACGCCACACCAAGGGCCCCCACGCCACACCAAGGGCCCCCCACGCCACACCAAGGGCCCCCCACGCCACACCAAGGGTCCCCACGCCACACCAAGGCCTCCCACGCCACACCAAGGCCTCCCACGCCACAGCAAGGCCCCCCACGCCACACCAAAGGCTCCCCACGCCCCACCAAGAGCAACGCACGCCACACCAAGGCCCCCCACGCCACACCAAGGCCCCCCACGCCACACCAAGGCCCCCCCACGCCACACCAAGGGCCCCCCACGCCACACCAAGGGGCCCCCACGCCACACCAAGGGGCCCCCACGCCACACCAAAACCCCCCACGCCACACCAAGGGTCCCCCACGCCACACCAAGGCCCCCCACGCGCACCAAGGGCCCCCCACGCCACACCAAGGCCCCCCACGCGCACCAAGGGCCCCCCACGCCACACCAAGGGCCCCCCACGCCACACCAAGGCCCCCACGCCACACCAAGGCCCCCCACGCCACACCAAGGCCCCCCACGCCTCACCAAGGGCCCCCCACGCCACACCAAGGCCCCCCACGCCACACCACTGGCCCCCCACGCCACACCACTGGCCCCCCACGCCACACCACGGGCCCCCCACGCCACACCACGGGCCCCCCACGCCACACCAAGGGGCCCCCACGCCACACCAACGCCCCCCACGCCACACCAAGGCGCCCCCACGCCACACCAAGGCCCCCCACGCCACAGCAAGACCCCCCACGCCACACCAAGGGCCCCCACGCCACACCAAGGCCCCCCACGCCACACCAAGGCCCCCCCACGCCACACCAAGGCCCCCCACGCGCACCAAGGGCCCCCCACGCGCACCAAGGGCCCCCCACGCGCACCAAGGCCCCCCACGCGCACCAAGGGTCCCCCACGCCACACCAAGGCCCCCCACGCCACACCAAGGCCCCCCCACGCCACACCAAGGCCCCCCACGCGCACCAAGGGCCCCCCACGCGCACCAAGGCCCCCCACGCGCACCAAGGGTCCCCCACGCCACACCAAGGCCCCCCACGCCACACCAAGGCCCCCCCACGCCACACCAAGGGCCCCCCACGCCACACCAAGGCCCGCCACGCCACACCAAGGCCCCCCACACCACACCAAGGCCCCCACCTGGTTGATTACCTGGTTGATGGGGTTCTGGGAGTTCTTCTACTCCCCAAGCCCGGCCCGAGGCCAGGCTCGACTTGTGAGAGTTTGGTCCACCAGGCTGTTGCTTGGAGCGGCCCGCAGGGCCACGTACCCACCACAGCCCGGCTGATCCGGAACTTCTCTTAGAAAACCGTCCAGTTTTCTCTTGAAGATGTCCACGGTTGTTCCGGCAATATTTCTTATGCTCGCTGGGAGGACGTTGAACAACCGCGGACCCCTGATGTTTATACAGTGCTCTCTGATTGTGCCTATGGCACCTCTGCTCTTCCCACGCCACACCAAGGGCCCCCCACGCCACACCAAGGCCTCCCACGCCACACCAAGGGCCCCCACGCCACACCAAGGCCTCCCACGCCACACCAAGGGCCCCCACGCCACACCAAGGGCCCCCCACGCCACACCAAGGGCCCCCCACGCCACACCAAGGGTCCCCACGCCACACCAAGGCCTCCCACGCCACACCAAGGCCTCCCACGCCACAGCAAGGCCCCCCACGCCACACCAAAGGCTCCCCACGCCCCACCAAGAGCAACGCACGCCACACCAAGGACCCCACGCCACACCAAGGCCCCCCACGCCACACCAAGGCCCCCCCCCACGCCACACCAAGGGCCCCCCACGCCACACCAAGGGGCCCCCACGCCACACCAAGGGGCCCCCACGCCACACCAAAACCCCCCACGCCACACCAAGGGGCCCCCACGCCACACCAAGGGGCCCCCACGCCACACCAAGGCCCCCCACGCGCACCAAGGGCCCCCCACGCCACACCAAGGCCCCCCACGCGCACCAAGGGCCCCCCACGCCACACCAAGGCCCCCCACGCCACACCAAGGCCCCCCACGCCACACCAAGGCCCCCCACGCCTCACCAAGGGCCCCCCACGCCACACCAAGGGCCCCCCACGCCACACCAAGGGCCCCCCACGCGCACCAAGGGCCCCCACGCCCCACCAAGGGGCCCCACGCCACACCAAGGCCCCCCACGCCACACCAAGGCCCCCCACGCCACACCACTGGCCCCCCACGCCACACCACTGGCCCCCCACGCCACACCACGGGCCCCCCACGCCACACCAAGGGGCCCCACGCCACACCAACGCCCCCCACGCCACACCAAGGCGCCCCCACGCCACACCAAGGCCCCCCACGCCACAGCAAGACCCCCCACGCCACACCAAGGGCCCCCCACGCCACACCAAGGGCCCCCACGCAACACCAAGGCCCCCCACGCCACACCAAGGCCCCCCACGCCACACCAAGGCCCCCCACGCGCACCAAGGGCCCCCCACGCGCACCAAGGCCCCCCACGCGCACCAAGGGTCCCCCACGCCACACCAAGGCCCCCCACGCCACACCAAGGCCCCCCCACGCCACACCAAGGCCCCCCACGCGCACCAAGGGCCCCCCACGCGCACCAAGGCCCCCCACGCGCACCAAGGGTCCCCCACGCCACACCAAGGCCCCCCACGCCACACCAAGGCCCCCCACGCCACACCAAGGCCCCCCCACGCCACACCAAGGGCCCCCCACGCCACACCAAGGCCCGCCACGCCACACCAAGGCCCCCCACACCACACCAAGGCCCCCCACGCCACACCAAGGCCCCCCACGCCACACCAAGGCCCCCCACGCCTCACCAAGGGCCCCCCACGCCACACCAAGGCCCCCCACGCCACACCACTGGCCCCCCACGCCACACCACTGGCCCCCCACGCCACACCACGGGCCCCCCACGCCACACCAAGGGGCCCCCACGCCACACCAACGCCCCCCACGCCACACCAAGGCGCCCCCACGCCACACCAAGGCCCCCCACGCCACAGCAAGACCCCCCACGCCACACCAAGGGCCCCCACGCCACACCAAGGCCCCCCACGCCACACCAAGGCCCCCCCACGCCACACCAAGGCCCCCCACGCGCACCAAGGGCCCCCCACGCGCACCAAGGGCCCCCCACGCGCACCAAGGCCCCCCACGCGCACCAAGGGTCCCCCACGCCACACCAAGGCCCCCCACGCCACACCAAGGCCCCCCCACGCCACACCAAGGCCCCCACGCGCACCAAGGGCCCCCCACGCGCACCAAGGCCCCCCACGCGCACCAAGGGTCCCCCACGCCACACCAAGGCCCCCCACGCCACACCAAGGCCCCCCACGCCACACCAAGGGCCCCCCACGCCACACCAAGGCCCGCCACGCCACACCAAGGCCCCCCACACCACACCAAGGCCCCCACCTGGTTGATTACCTGGTTGATGGGGTTCTGGGAGTTCTTCTACTCCCCAAGCCCGGCCCGAGGCCAGGCTCGACTTGTGAGAGTTTGGTCCACCAGGCTGTTGCTTGGAGCGGCCCGCAGGGCCACGTACCCACCACAGCCCGGCTGATCCGGAACTTCTCTTAGAAAACCGTCCAGTTTTCTCTTGAAGATGTCCACGGTTGTTCCGGCAATATTTCTTATGCTCGCTGGGAGGACGTTGAACAACCGCGGACCCCTGATGTTTATACAGTGCTCTCTGATTGTGCCTATGGCACCTCTGCTCTTCCCACGCCACACCAAGGGCCCCCCACGCCACACCAAGGCCTCCCACGCCACACCAAGGGCCCCCACGCCACACCAAGGGCCCCCCACGCCACACCAAGGGCCCCCCACGCCACACCAAGGGTCCCCACGCCACACCAAGGCCTCCCACGCCACACCAAGGCCTCCCACGCCACAGCAAGGCCCCCCACGCCACACCAAAGGCTCCCACGCCCCACCAAGAGCAACGCACGCCACACCAAGGACCCCACGCCACACCAAGGCCCCCCACGCCACACCAAGGCCCCCCCCCACGCCACACCAAGGGCCCCCCACGCCACACCAAGGGGCCCCCACGCCACACCAAGGGGCCCCCACGCCACACCAAAACCCCCCACGCCACACCAAGGGCCCCCACGCCACACCAAGGGGCCCCCACGCCACACCAAGGCCCCCCACGCGCACCAAGGGCCCCCCACGCCACACCAAGACCCCCCACGCGCACCAAGGGCCCCCCACGCCACACCAAGGCCCCCACGCCACACCAAGGCCCCCCACGCCACACCAAGGCCCCCCACGCCTCACCAAGGGCCCCCCACGCCACACCAAGGGCCCCCCACGCCACACCAAGGGCCCCCCACGCGCACCAAGGGCCCCCACGCCCCACCAAGGGGCCCCACGCCACACCAAGGCCCCCCACGCCACACCAAGGCCCCCCACGCCACACCACTGGCCCCCCACGCCACACCACTGGCCCCCCACGCCACACCACGGGCCCCCCACGCCACACCAAGGGGCCCCCACGCCACACCAACGCCCCCCACGCCACACCAAGGCGCCCCCACGCCACACCAAGGCCCCCCACGCCACAGCAAGACCCCCCACGCCACACCAAGGCCCCCCACGCCACACCAAGGGCCCCCACGCCACACCAAGGCCCCCCACGCCACACCAAGGCCCCCCCACGCCACACCAAGGCCCCCCACGCGCACCAAGGGCCCCCCACGCGCACCAAGGCCCCCCACGCGCACCAAGGGTCCCCCACGCCACACCAAGGCCCCCCACGCCACACCAAGGCCCCCCCACGCCACACCAAGGCCCCCCACGCGCACCAAGGGCCCCCCACGCGCACCAAGGCCCCCCACGCGCACCAAGGGTCCCCCACGCCACACCAAGGCCCCCCACGCCACACCAAGGCCCCCCACGCCACACCAAGGCCCCCCACGCCACACCAAGGGCCCCCCACGCCACACCAAGGCCCGCCACGCCACACCAAGGCCCCCCACACCACACCAAGGCCCCCCACGCCACACCAAGGCCCCCCACGCGCACCAAGGCCCCCCACGCCACACCAAGGCCCCCCCACGCCACACCAAGGCCCCCCCACGCCACACCAAGGCCCCCCACGCCACACCAAGGCCCCCCACGCCACACCAAGGCCCCCCACGCCACACCAAGGCCCCCCCACGCCACACCAAGGCCCCCCACGCCACACCAAGGCCCCCCCACGCCACACCAAGGCCCCCCACGCCACACCAAGGCCCCCCCACGCCACACCAAGCCCCCCACGCCACACCAAGGCCCCCCACGCCACACCAAGGCCCCCCACGCCACACCAAGGCCCCCCCACGCCACACCAAGGCCCCCCACGCCACACCAAGGGCCTGGCTGCGGTGCAAATAACATAGCGGAGCTGACCAACCAAATCAATTAGCAGTGTAAAGCCTTTGTGTCGCACATGTGTGTTGGCTAACAATCAATATGACAATCAAGCCCCCCCCTTCCCTCTGCCACACCTGCACCCTCAGCCCACCCCCCGCCACACCTGCACCTCCCCCATGCCACACCTGTACGCCCCTCCCCCCCCCTCACATCACAAAAAGCAGAGCAATAGCAAAGTCGGTAATAATTACAGAGTTTGTGATGTGCCATTGTGGTGTGAAGCCTGTCTGTATGTTCCCGCTATCCGGCCCCCGCCATCACCGGAACGATGTCCGGCTCCCCCGCCATCACCGCCCAGATATCCGGCGTCCCCCGCCAACACCGCCCAGATATCCGGCCCCCGCCATCACCACCCAGATATCCGGCCCCCGCCATCACCACCCAGATATCCGGCCCCCCGCCATCACCACCCAGATATCCGGCCCCCCGCCATCACCACCCAGATATCCGGCCCCCCTGCCATCACCACCCAGATATCCGGCCCCCCCTGCCATCACCACCCAGATATCCGGCCCCCCGCCATCACCACCCAGATATCCGGCCCCCCTGCCATCACCACCCAGATATCCGGCCCCCCCTGCCATCACCACCCAGATATCCGACCCCCCGCCATCACCACCCAGATATCCGACCCCCCCGCCATCACCGCCCAGATATCCGGCTCCCGCCATCACCACCCAGATATCCGGCCCCCCGCCATCACCACCCAGATATCCGGCCCCCCCGCCATTACCGCCCAGATATCCGGCTCCCGCCATCACCACCCAGATATCCGGCCCCCCGCCATCACCACCCAGATATCCGGCCCCCCGCCATCACCACCCAGATATCCGGCCCCCCCCCCCGCCATCACCGCCCAGATATCCGGCTCCCGACATCACCGCCCAGATATCCGCCCCCCCCCCCTGCATAGCAATAATTCAATGGCAGGACCCACTCGCCAATATTACACGTGGTGAGTGACAGGTGTGGGGAGGGGGGGGAGGAGTCAGGTGTGGGGAGGGGGGGTAGGAGTCGGGTGTGGGGAGGGGGGTAGGGCCTGGGGGGGGGGAGAGGATAGGTAGGGACGAGGGGAAGCCGGTCCTTATTCCGTATTGGATATATATATATATATGGGGCGGTATCCTACGTTCACCTTCTTGCTGGTCCGAGTTCAATCCCCCCCGGTCATCCAAGTGGTTGGGGTTTCCTATCCCTCACTGTTCTATACTTAAATACTTATCCTCATATCCCCTTTATAAATGCTGTATTATCAGCCCGTCCATCAGGGAGCCGGTCGGCCGAGCGGACAGCACGCTGGACACGTGATCCTGGGTTCGATCCCAGGCGCCGGCGAGAAACAATGAGCAGAGTTTCTTTCACCCTATGCCCCTGTTACTTAGCAGTAAAATAGGTACCTGGGAATTAAGTCAGCTGTCACGGGCTGCTTCCTGGGGGTGGAGGCCTGGTCGAGGACCGGGCCGCGGGACACTAAAAAGCCCC
>NC_059641.1:7477402-7497402 GCF_020424385.1 Procambarus clarkii
AATCTTTGACGGCTTTGGTTACATTTATTAAACAGTTTACAAGCATGAAAACTTGCCAATCAACTGTTGTTATTGTTATAAACAGCCTCCTGGTGCTTCGGAGCTCATTAACTGTTTAATAATTGTAAACAAAGCCGCCAAAGATTGAGAAAAGATGGACAGGTTCGTAATTGCTTGCGTAAGTGTTTCGTGAATCTGGCCCCCGGTTCGTAAGTGCTTGGGGTAAGTGCTTCGTGAATCTGGCCCCTGATTTACATCCTATTGGAGGATTGGAGTGTCCTCTATGTTATCTACTCACATAAAGATCCAAGTGTCATCTGCAAATGATGATACAGTGCTGTAGTTTGTATCCTTGTCTATGTCTCATATTAGGATGAGACAAAGTACCGGAGCCAGCACAGTACCTTGGGAAAACTGTGCGTTTCACAGTAGATGATCCGGATATGACTGTGTTGACTATTAAACTCTGCCTTTTGTTGATTAGGAAGTTGAAGATCCATCTCCCTACCCGTGAAACCTGTGTATATTATAAAATAATATACACATATGTATTACATATACTACATGTAATATTACGGTACATATTACATAAAGGTTCTGCTTGTCTTCGATAGCATCTAAGACCATGTCACAGTGGTTCAGCACTGGTGGCACACAGGAACGCCCTGTTCTGAACCAGTCAATGGTTATCTTGAGATGATTCTTGACGTTATCTTGAGATGATTCTTGAGGTTATCTTGAGATGATTCTTGACGTTATCTTGAGATGATTCTTGACGTTATCTTGAGATGATTCTTGACGTTATCTCGAGATGATTTCGGGGCTTTTTAGTGTCCCCGCGGCCCGGTCCTCGACCAGGCCTCCACCCCCAGGAAGCAGCCCGTGACAGCTGACTAACACCCAGGTACCTACTTTACTGCTAAGTAACAGGGGCATAGGGTGAAAGAAACTCTGCCCATTGTTCCTCGCCGGCGCCTGGGATCGAACCCAGGACCACAGGATCATGAGTACAGCGTGCTGTCCGCTCGGCCGACCGGCTCCCTAGGCTCATGGTGAGGCGAGCCACGCTACGGGCTCGCCATAGACCGTGCTGCTGGTACACTTTTTTTCTGAGTAGTTAAATCTAAATCTATTTTCCTTGGTACAGAGTGTTCCAATGTTATTTTCCTTGGCACCACACTAATATATTGCCTAATTAGGCACTATATTAGGCCTAAGACACCCAGGGAAGAAATTGTACAAATTCAATAATACAAATCTATTGTTTCTGGGATGCTCCCGGACGCAGGTTCGAACCCTCATCACGGCCCTTGTGGATTTGTTTATTGTTTCTGGTGGTTCCTCACTATATATTGGTACTTTCTGGTGGTTCCTCACTATATATTGGTACTTTCTGGTGGTTCCTCACTATATATTGGTACTTTCTGGTGGTTCCTCACTATATATTGGTACTTTCTGGTGGTTCCTCACTATATATTGGTACTTTCTGGTGGTTCCTCACTATATATTGGTACTTTCTGGTGGTTCCTCACTATATATTGGTACTTTCTGGTGGTTCTTCACTATATATTGGTACTTTCTGGAGGTCCATCACTATATATTGGTACTTTCTGGTGGTTCCTCACTATATATTGGTACTTTCTGGTGGTTCCTCACTATATCTTGGTACTTTCTGGTGGTTCTTCACTATATATTGGTACTTTCTGGTGGTTCTTCACTATATATTGGTACTTTCTGGTGGTTCCTCACTATATATTGGTACTTTCTGGTGGTTCATCACTATATATTGGTACTTTCTGGTGGTCCATCACTACACATTGGTACTTTCTGGAGGCCCATCACTACACACTGGTACTTTCTGGTGGTCCATCACTACACACTGGTACTTTCTGGTGGTCCATCACTACACACTGGTACTTTCTGGTGGTCCATCACTACACATTGGTACTTTCTGGAGGCCCATCACTACACACTGGTACTTTCTGGTGGTCCTTCACTACACACTGGTACTTTCTGGTGGTCCATCACTACACATTGGTACTTTCTGGAGGCCCATCACTACACATTGGTACTTTCTGGTGGTCCATCACTACACACTGGTACTTTCTGGTGGTCCATCACTACACATTGGTACTTTCTGGTGGTCCATCACTACACACTGGTACTTTCTGGTGGCCCATCACTACACATTGGTACTTTCTGGTGGTCCATCACTACACACTGGTACTTTCTGGTGGTCCATCACTACACACTGGTACTTTCTGGTGGTCCATCACTACACATTGGTACTTTCTGGTGGTCCATCACTACACACTAGTACTTTCTGGTGGTCCATCACTACACACTGGTACTTTCTGGTGGTCCATCACTACACATTGGTACTTTCTGGTGGTCCATCACTACACACTGGTACTTTCTGGTGGTCCATCACTACACATTGGTACTTTCTGGTGGTCCATCACTACACATTGGTACTTTCTGGTGGTCCATCACTACACACTGGTACTTTCTGGTGGTCCATCACTACACATTGGTACTTTCTGGAGGCCCATCACTACACATTGGTACTTTCTGGTGGTCCATCACTACACACTGGTACTTTCTGGTGGCCCATCACTACACACTGGTACTTTCTGGTGGTCCATCACTACACATTGGTACTTTCTGGTGGTCCATCTTCTCAAAATTTGACGAACTCAAATTTGAAGTGATTTTTAACCACTCTTAACACATAAGACTAAGGCCTCTGGCCTCTTAAGACCTCTATTGATAACAACCTAAGCAATAGAGGCGCATCGTTAATAAGACGGTGGTGTTGTATGGGGCCGGAACGTCTTAATTTAGCGTGAGTAGTGTGACACTGTTGGGGGGGGGGGCTCCTGTGGTGACCCCCAGACATATATGTGAGAGAGAGAGAGAGAGAGAGAGAGAGAGAGAGAGAGAGAGAGAGAGAGAGAGAGAGAGAGAGAGAGAGAGAGAGAGAGAGAGAGAGAGAGAGAGAGAGAGAGAGAGAGAGAGAGAGAGAGAGAGAGAGAGAGAGAGAGAGAGAGAGAGAGAGAGAGAGAGAGAGAGAGAGAGAGAGAGAGAGAGAGAGAGAGAGAGAGAGGAGAGAGAGAGAGAGAGAGAGAGAGAGAGAGAGAGAGAGAGAGAGAGAGAGAGAGAGAGAGAGAGAGAGAGAGAGAGAGAGAGAGAGAGAGAGAGAGAGAGAGAGAGAGAGAGAGAGAGAGAGAGAGAGAGAGAGAGAGAGAGAGAGAGAGAGAGAGAGAGAGAGAGAGAGAGAGAGAGAGAGAGAGAGAGAGAGAGAGAGAGAGAGAGAGAGAGAGAGAGAGAGAGAGAGAGAGAGAGAGAGAGAGAGAGAGAGAGAGAGAGAGAGAGAGAGAGAGAGAGAGAGAGAGAGAGAGAGAGAGAGAGAGAGAGAGAGAGAGAGAGAGAGAGAGAGAGAGAGAGAGAGAGAGAGAGAGAGAGAGAGAGAGAGAGAGAGAGAGAGAGAGAGAGAGAGAGAGAGAGAGAGAGAGAGAGAGAGACAGAGAGAGAGAGAGAGAGAGACAGAGAGAGCAAGATGGGCCAGAGGAAATATGGGAGATAACGAGCCAGACATAACAAGCGAGAGATAACGAGCCAGGCACAACAAGCGAGAGATAACGAGCCAGACATAACAAGCGAGAGATAACGAGCCAGGCACAACAAGCGAGAGATAACGAGCCAGACATAACAAGCGAGAGATAACGAGCCAGACATAACAAGCGAGAGATAACGAGCGATACACCCACACACCTGCCATGGCTACACCTACACACCTGCCACGGCTACACCCCACACACACCTGCCATGGCTACACCCACACACCTGCAATGGCTACACCCACACACCTGCCACGGCTACACCCACACACCTGCCATGGAAAAACCCCACACACACCTGCCATGGCTACACCCCACACACACCTGCCATGGCTACACCCACACACCTGCCATGGCTACACCCCGCACACCTGCCATGGATACACCCACACACCTGCCATGGATACACCCACACACCTGCCATGGATACACCCACACACACCTGCCATGGCTACACCCACACACCTGCCATGGCTACACCCCACACACACCTGCCATGGCTACACCCACACACCTGCCATGGCTACACCCACACACCTGCCATCGCTACACCCACACACCTGCCACGGATACACCCACACACCTGCCATGGATACACCCCACACACACCTGCCATGGCTACACCCACACACACCTGCCATGGCTACACCCCACACACCTGCCATGGCTACACCCCTCACACACCTGCCATGGCTACACCCCACACACACCTGCCATGGCTACACCCCACACACACCTGCCATGGCTACATCCACACACCTGCCATGGCTACACCCCGCACACCTGCCATGGATACACCCACACACCTGCCATGGATACACCCACACACCTGCCATGGATACACCCACACACACCTGCCATGGCTACACCCACACACACCTGCCATGGCTACACCCACACACACCTGCCATGGCTACACCCACACACCTGCCATGGCTACACCCACACACCTGCCACGGCTACACCCACACACATGCCATGGCTACACCCACACACCTGCCATGGCTTCACCTACACACCTGCCATGGCTAAACCCACACACCTGCCATGGCTACACCCACACACCTGCCATGGCTACACCCACACACCTGCCATGGCTACACCCACACATCTGCCATGGCTACACCCACACACCTGCCATGGATACACCGACACACACCTGCCATGGATACACCCACACACACCTGCCACGGCTACACCCACACACCTGCCATGGCTACACCCACACACCTGCCATGGCTACACCCACACACCTGCCATGGCTACACCCACACACCTGCCATGGCTACACCCCCACACACCTGCCATGGCTACACCCCCACACACCTGCCATGGCTACACCCACACACCTGCCATGGCTACACCCACACACCTGCCATGGCTACACCCACACACCTGCCACGGCTACACCCACACACCTGCCATGGCTACACCCACACACCTGCCATGGCTACACCCACACACCTGCCATGGCTACACCCACACACCTGCCATGGCTACACCTACACACCTGCCATGGCTACACCCACACACACCTGCCATGGATACATCCACACACACCTGCCATGGCTACACCCACACACCTGCCATGGCTACACCCACACACCTGCCACGGCTACACCCACACACCTGCCATGGCTACACCCACACACACCTGCCATGGCTACACCCACACACCTGCCACGGCTACACCCACACACCTGCCATGGCTACACCCAAACACCTGCCATGGCTACACCCACACACCTGCCATGGCTACACCCAAACACCTGCCATGGCTACACCCACACACCTGCCACGGCTACACCCACACACCTGCCATGGCTACACCCAAACACCTGCCATGGCTACACCCACACACCTGCCATGGCTACACCCACACACCTGCCATGGCTACACCCAAACACCTGCCATGGCTACACCCACACACCTGCCATGGCTACACCCAAACACCTGCCATGGCTACACCCACACACCTGCCACGGCTACACCCACACACCTGCCATGGCTACACCCAAACACCTGCCATGGCTACACCCACACACCTGCCATGGCTACACCCACACACCTGCCATGGCTACACCCACACACCTGCCATGGCTACACCCACACACCTGCCATGGCTACACCCACACACCTGCCACGGCTACACCCACACACCTGCCATGGCTACACCCACACACCTGCCACGGCTACACCCACACACCTGCCATGGCTACACCCACACACCTGCCATGGATAAACTGCCAGGTGATGCATATTCATCCAAGCTGGACAATTTTACCGTCTGCGTCATTACCAGAGTATAATGAGTGCACGGGGGGGGCGGTGTCCCCCCCCCCTTGCGTCACGCAACGGTGACACTACCCCCGCCTTGCGTCACGCGACGGTGACACCACCCCGCCTTGCGTCACGCGACGGTGACACCACCCTGCCTTGCGTCACGCGACGGTGGCACCACCCCGCCTTGCGTCACGCGACGGTGACACCACCCCGCCTTGCGTCACGCGACGGTGACACCACCCCGCCTTGCGTCACGCGACGGTGACACCACCCCGCCTTGCGTCACGCGACGGTGACACCACCCCGCCGTGCGTCACGCGACGGTAACACCACCCCGCCTTGCGTCACGCGACGGTGACACCACCCCGCCTTGCGTCACGCGACGGTGGCACCACCCCGCCTTGCGTCACGCGACGGTGGCACCACCCCGCCTTGCGTCACACGGGGGCCCCGGAGACTGGGCCAGGTGTCCCACGGGGCCCCGGAGAGACAGTATAGATATTTCGAAGGCCTACCTGCCACTTAATGCTCGATACCAACCACAACAGTTAAGTCTTCTAGGCAGGCAGGTGTAGGCAGGACACCAATAAGAACCAACACATTAAGCCGTGGGATGGGAAGGAAGAGGGCCACCACCACCATTTTCCGGAAGAGGGCCACCAGCATCTTCCGGAAGAGGGCCACCACCACCATCTTCCGGAAGAGGGCCACCACCATCATCTTCCGGAAGAGGGCCACCACCAGCATCTTCCGGAAGAGGGCCACCAGCATCATCTTCCGGAAGAGGGCCACCACCACCATCTTCCGGAAGAGGGCCACCACCACCATCTTCCGGAAGAGGGCCACCACCACCATCTTCCGGAAGAGGGCCACCACCACCATCTCTCCCCCCCCCCTCGTCACCGGAAGGGGAGCCATCTCCCCGACCGACAGACTCGACCAACGTCTTGTGCTCGACATAAATTACGGCCGCCGAAAACCTTACCAAGTCAGACTTCGGCGTCTTCACATTCAATCTCAGAGTTCATTTTGTGATGGCATCGCTGTGCCGCACGCCGTGAGGGGCGGGGCGGGGCGGGACGGGGAGGGGCGGGGCGGCTCGGGAAGGGGCGGGGAGGGGAGGGGAGGGGAGGGGAGGGGAGGGGAGGGGAGGGGCGGCTCGGGGAGGGGCGGGGAGGGGCGGGGAGGGGCGGGGCGGGGAGGGGCGGGGAGGGGAGGGGAGGGGCGGGGCGGGTGCTAACTGGAGGTGAGAAGATGTAATAGAGCCAAGAGGGAGAGGAGAGACAGGTGAGGAGCAGAGGAGACGGGAGAGGACAGAGGAGACGGGACAGGACAGAGGAGACGGGACAGGACAGAGGAGACGGGACAGGACAGAGGAGACGGGAGAGGACAGAGGAGACGGGACAGACAGAGGGGACGGGACAGGACAGAGGGGACGGGACAGGACAGAGGGGACGGGACAGGACAGAGGAGACGGGAGAGGACAGAGGAGACGGGACAGGACAGAGGAGACGGGACAGGACAGAGGGGACGGGACAGAACAGAGGGGACGGGACAGAACAGAGGAGACGGGAGAGGACAGAGGAGACGGGAGAGGACAGAGGAGACGGGACAGGACAGAGGAGACGGGACAGGACAGAGGAGACGGGACAGGACAGAGGAGACGGGACAGGACAGAGGAGACGGGAGAGGACAGAGGAGACGGGACAGGACAGAGGGGACGGGACAGGACAGAGGGGACGGGACAGAACAGAGGAGACGGGAGAGGACAGAGGAGACGGGACAGGACAGAGGAGACGGGACAGGACAGAGGAGACGGGACAGGACAGAGGAGACGGGACAGGACAGAGGAGACGGGACAGGACAGAGGAGACGGGACAGGACAGAGGAGACGGGACAGGACAGAGGGGACAGGACAGAGGAGACGGGACAGGACAGAGGAGACGGGACAGGACAGAGGGGACAGGACAGAGGAGACGGGACAGAACAGAGGAGACGGGACAGGACAGAGGAGACGGGACAGGACAGAGGAGACGGGACAGGACAGAGGAGACGGGACAGAACAGAGGAGACGGGACAGAACAGAGAAGACGGGACAGGACAGAGGAGACGGGACAGAACAGAGGAGACGGGACAGAACAGAGGAGACGGGACAGAACAGAGGAGACGGGACAGAACAGAGAAGACGGGACAGGACAGAGGGGACAGGACAGAGGAGACGGGACAGGACAGAGGGGACAGGACAGAGGAGACGGGACAGAACAGAGGAGACGGGACAGAACAGAGGAGACGGGACAGAACAGAGGAGACGGGACAGGACAGAGGAGACGGGACAGGACAGAGGAGACGGGACAGGACAGAGGAGACGGGACAGGACAGAGGAGACGGGACAGGACAGAGGAGACGGGACAGGACAGTGGAGACGGGACAGGACAGAGGAGACGGGACAGGACAGAGGAGACGGGACAGGACAGAGGAGACGGGACAGGAAAGAGGAGACGGGACAGGACAGTGGAGACGGGACAGGACAGAGGAGACGGGACAGGACAGAGGAGACGGGACAGGACAGACGGGACAGGACAGAGGAGACGAAATATAATTAAGGTGAGGGAAGGTGTTTTAACTCTACCTCATCTCTACTACATTACAATCAAATAGGTGGAATCTGTCACAGTCACTCCCCCCCCCTACTGCCCCCCCTATTGTCCCCCCCCCCCCACCTGCTGCCCCCCTCCCTATTATCACCCCCTCCCCCCCCCTTGCCTCTACCCCTATTTCGTCTTATGAAATCTCCAAATCTACACAGTAAAATAACAACATACTGGAGTGAACTAGTACAACATGTACCACACTCCCCAATAGGAAGAAAACCCGCTGGGTTGTTGATCCTGTCACATGTACCCAGACACAGGTGTGTACACATGTGAGAATAGTGGTGGCGAGACCCAGGGAGAACACCCAGCTGGCCACATGTATTTCTGGTCATACATTTACACCTGAGAGACGGACACGTGACTCTTAACACCTGTCAACTGTGGCTATAGGGACCACGAGGCTGAGGACCTGCCTAGGGGGACCACGAGGCTCGGCTGAGGACCTGCCTAGGGGGACCACGAGGCTCGGCTGAGGACCTGCCTAGGGGGACCTCGAAGCTGGGCTGAGGACCTGCCTAGGGGGACCACGAGGCTCGGCTGAGGACCTGCCTAGGGGGACCACGAGGCTCGGCTGAGGACCTGCCTAGGGGGACCATGAGGCTGGGCTGAGGACCTGCCTAGGGGGACCACGAGGCTGGGCTGAGGACCTGCCTAGGGGGACCACGAAGCTGGGCTGAGGACCTGCCTAGGGGGACCACGAAGCTGGGCTGAGGACCTGCCTAGGGGGACCACGAGGCTGGGCTGAGGACCTGCCTAGGGGGACCACGTGGCTGGGCTGAGGACCTGCCTAGGGGGACCACGTGGCTGGGCTGAGGACCTGCCTAGGGGGACCACGAGGCTCGGCTGAGGACCTGCCTAGGGGACCACGAGGCTGGGCTGAGGACCTCCCTAGGGGGACCACGAGGCTGGGCTGAGGACCTGCCTAGGGGGACCACGAGGCTCGGCTGAGGACCTGCCTAGGGGGACCACGAGGCTCGGCTGAGGACCTGCCTAGGGGGACCACGAGGCTGGGCTGAGGACCTGCCTAGGGGGACCACGAGGCTCGGGCTGAGGACCTGCCTAGGGGGACCACGAGGCTGGGCTGAGGACCTCCCTAGGGGGACCACGAGGCTGGGCTGAGGACCTGCCTAGGGGGACCACGTGGCTGGGCTGAGGACCTGCCTAGGGGGACCACGTGGCTGGGCTGAGGACCTGCCTAGGGGGACCACGAGGCTCGGCTGAGGACCTGCCTAGGGGGACCACGAGGCTGGGCTGAGGACCTGCCTAGGGGGACCACGAGGCTCGGCTGAGGACCTGCCTAGGGGGACCACGAGGCTGGGCTGAGGACCTGCCTAGGGGGACCACGAGGCTGGGCTGAGGACCTGC
Organism: Procambarus clarkii; assembly: GCF_020424385.1. Classification (NCBI taxonomy): domain Eukaryota; kingdom Metazoa; phylum Arthropoda; class Malacostraca; order Decapoda; family Cambaridae; genus Procambarus; species Procambarus clarkii. The sequence continues at coordinate 7,487,325 of NC_059641.1, forward strand.
CTAGGGGGACCACGAGGCTGGGCTGAGGACCTGCCTAAGGGGACCACGAGGCTGGGCTGAGGACCTGCCTAGGGGGACCACGAGGCTGGGCTGAGGACCTCCCTAGGGGGACCACGAGGCTGGGCTGAGGACCTGCCTAGGGGGGACCACGAGGCTGGGCTGAGGACCTGCCTAGGGGGACCACGAGGCTGGGCTGAGGACCTCCCTAGGGGGACCACGGCCTCACCCTCGGAGGATGATGAATTTGAGTAGTGAAGAGAAGAAATACAGTTGCCATGTGCAGGTGGAGGGCAGGCGTAAGGTGTGAGTGGCAGCGGCCATTTGTGGTAACACCATCTGTACGGCCCTTGTGGCGGGGGGGGCTTACTGCTAGGGGGCCCAGCCCCCTTCCCCCCTCACTGCCAGGGGGGCCCAGACCCCTATCCTTCAGCCCCTGGCGCTGCGCCTCCTGTGAGCTGGAGCACAAGAAGAATGGAAAGTAAGTCATTAGGCTGGTGGTGGTAGGGGGTGGTGGTGGTAGGGGGTGGTGGTGGTAGGTGGTGGTGGTGGTAGGGGGTGGTGGTGGTAGGTGGTGGTAGTGGTAGGGGGGTAACGCTAGTGGGGGGGGGGTGAGTTACGCAATGTTAGAGAGCACGAGATCGCCAACATCCTGACCACGTGCTAATGTTTTGGTCGTGATCAGCTGATCACGTCTGTGTTTACATCGTCGCGTCAACACCTTCGGCGCAAGTGAGGCGCTACACCGGGTACCCCCCTATTGCAGGTCCCTCAGGACTCTCTCTCTCACCCTTGTGGGGGGGGGGAAGAGGAGGGGGAAGAGGAGGGGGAAGAGGAGGGGGAAGAGGAGGGGGGGAAGAGGAGGGGGGGAAGAGGAGGGGGGGAAGAGGAGGGGGGGAAGAGGAGGGGGGGAAGAGGAGGGGGGAAGAGGAGGGGGGGAAGAGGAGGGGGGGAAGAGGAGGGGGGAAGAGGAGGGGGGGGGAGAGGAGGGGGGGAAGAGGAGGGGGGGGAGAGGAGGGGGGGGAGAGGAGGGGGGGGAGAGGAGGGGGGGGAGAGGAGGGGGGGGGAGAGGAGGGGGGGGAGAGGAGGGGGGGGAGAGGAGGGGGGGGGAGAGGAGGGGGGGGAGAGGAGGGGGGAGAGGAGGGGGGAGAGGAGGGGGGAGAGGAGGGGGAGAGGAGGGGGGAGAGGAGGGGGGAGAGGAGGGGGGAGAGGAGGGGGGGAGAGGGGGGGAGAGGAGGGGGGGAGAGGAGGGGGGGAGAGGAGGGGGGGAAGAGGAGGGGGGGAGAGGAGGGGGGGGGAGGGGGGGGAAGAGGAGGGGGGGAAGAGGAGGGGGAAGAGGAGAGGGGGGAAGAGGAGGGGGAAGAGGAGAGGGGGGAAGAGGAGGGGGGAACACCACGGCATGGAGAGCCATGCATCACTAAAGTTATCCCGGCAGATTAATGGGAGTGGCGGGAGCGAGTGTCGGGCGGCCGTCAGCACCCAGGCCCGGTCACTCACTCATCCCGCCAGACCATGTCACTTCAAAACCAATCCCTCACGCCCCCTCCCCCCCCCCCAGGCACTAGTAACTCTTAACACATGCCTGTGGCGTCTGGAGGGAGGGGAGGGGGGAGTGACAGGATGAGCCACTCACAGCTGTTTACTCACAGGATGAGCCACTCAGTGGTGTGTTTACTCACAGGATGAGCCACTCACAGCTGTGTTCACTCACAGGATGAGCCACTCAGTGGTGTGTTCACTCACAGGATGAGTCACTCAGTGGTGTGTTCACTCACAGGATGAGCCACTCAGTGGTGTGTTCACTCACAGGATGAGCCACTTACAGCCGATTACTCACAGGATGAGCCACTCACAGCTGTTTACTCACAGGATGAACCACTCACAGCTGGTTGATACCTGGTTGATACCTGGTTGATGGGGTTCTGGGAGTTCTTCTACTCCCCAAGCCCGGCCCGAGGCCAGGCTTGACTTGTGAGAGTTTGGTCCACCAGGCTGTTGCTTGGAGCGGCCCGCAGGCCCACATACCCACCACAGCCCGGCCCGAGGCCAGGCTTGACTTGTGAGAGTTTGGTCCACCAGGCTGTTGCTTGGAGCGGCCCGCAGGGCCACGTACCCACCACAGCCCGGCTGATCCGGAACTTCTCTTAGAAAACCGTCCAGTTTCCTCTTGAAGATGTCCACGGTTGTTCCGGCAATATTTCTTATGCTCGCTGGGAGGACGTTGAACAACCGCGGACCTCTGATGTTTATACAGTGTTCTCTGATTGTGCCTATGACACCTCTGCTCTTCACTGGACCTCTGATGTTTATACAGTGTTCTCTGATTGTGTCTATGGCACCTCTGCTCTTCACTGGACCTCTGATGTTTATACAGTGCTCTCTGATTGTGCCTATGACACCTCTGCTCTTCACAGGTTCAATCTTGCATTTTCTTCCATATCGTTCACTCCAGTACGTTGTTATTTTACTGTGTAGATTTGGGACCTGACCCTCCAGTATTTTCCAGGTGTATATTATTTGGTATCTCTCTCGTCTCCTTTCTAGAGAGTACATTTGGAGAGCTTTGAGACGATCCCAATAATTTAGGTGTTTTATCTCGTCTATGCGTGCCGTATATGTTCTCTGTATTCCCTCTATTTCAGCAATCTCTCCTGCTCTGAAGGGGGAAGTGAGTACTGAGCAGTACTCGAGACGGGACAGCACAAGTGACTTGAAGAGTACAACCATTGTGATGGGATCCCTGGATTTGAAAGTTCTCGTAATCCATCCGATCATTTTTCTGGCTGACGCGATATTTGCTTGGTTATGCTCCCTAAACGTTAGATCGTCGGACATCATTATTCCCAAATCCTTGACATGCTGTTTTCCTACTATGGGAAGATTCGATTGTGTTTTGTACCCTGTATTATGTTTCAGGTCCTCATTTTTGCCGTACCTGAGTACCTGAAATTTATCACTGTTAAACATCATGTTATTTTCTGCTGCCCAATCAAAAACTTTGTTGACATCTGCTTGTAGTTTTTCAATGTCTTCAGCAGAGGTAATTTTCATGCTGATTTTTGTGTCATCTGCAAAGGACGACACGAAGCTGTGGCGTGTATTTTTGTCTATATCAGATATGAGAATAAGGAACAGTAGCGGTGCAAGGACTGTACCTTGAGGTACAGAGCTTTTAACATCGCTTGGACTCGATTTTATCTGATTGACTGTTACTCTTTGTGTTCTGTTCGACAGGAAATTGAGTATCCAGCGTCCTACTTTTCCAGTTATTCCCATTGACCTCATTTTGTGAGCTATCACCCCATGGTCACATTTGTCGAACGCCTTTGCAAAGTCTGTGTATACAACATCTGCATTTTGCTTTTCTTCTAGGGCTTCTGTGATTTTGTCATAGTGGTTGAGTAACTGTGTTTACTCACAGGATGAGCCACTCAGTGGTGTGTTCACTCACAGGATGAGTCACTCAGTGGTGTGTTCACTCACAGGATGAGTCACTCAGTGGTGTGTTCACTCACAGGATGAGTCACTCAGTGGTGTGTTCACTCACAGGATGAGTTACTCAGTGGTGTGTTCACTCACAGGATGAGTCACTCTGTGGTGTGTTCACTCACAGGATGAGTCACTCTGTGGTATGTTTACTCACAGGATGAGTCACTCAGTGGTGTGTGTTCACTCACATGATGAACCACTCAGTGGTGTGTTCACTCACAAGATGAGTCACCCAGAGGTGTGTTTACTCACAGGATGAGTCACTCACAGCTGTGTTTACTCACAGGATGAGTCACCCAGTGGTGTGTTCACTCACAGGATGAGTCACTCAGTGGTGTGTTTACTCACAGGATGAATCACCCAGTGGTGTGTTCACTCACAGGATGAATCACCCAGTGGTGTGTTTACTCACAGGATGAATCACCCAGTGGTGTGCTGTACAAGGAACCTGGGGGCCAGATTCACGAAGCAGTTACACAAGCACTTACGAACCTGGGGGCCAGATTCACGAAGCAGTTACCCAAGCACTTACGAACCTGGGGCCAGATTCACGAAGCAGTTACACAAGCACTTACGAACCTGGGGGCCTGATTCAAGAAGCAGTTACGCAAGCACTTACGAACCTGGGGCCAGATTCATGAAGCAGTTACGCAAGCACTTACGAACCTGTCCATCTTTTCTCAATCTTTGGTGGTTTTGTTTACACAAGCACTTACGAACCTGGGGGCCAGATTCACGAAGCAGTTACCCAAGCACTTACGAACCTGGGGCCAGATTCACGAAGCAGTTACGCAAGCACTTACGAACCTGTCCATCTTTTCTCAATCTTTGGCGGTTTTGTTTACACAAGCACTTACGAACCTGGGGGCCAGATTCACGAAGCAGTTACCCAAGCACTTACGAACCTGGGGCCAGATTCACGAAGCAGTTACACAAGCACTTACGAACCTGGGGGCCTGATTCAAGAAGCAGTTACGCAAGCACTTACGAACCTGGGGCCAGATTCATGAAGCAGTTAGGCAAGCACTGACGAACCTGTCCATGTTTTCTCAATCTTTGGCGGCTTTGTTTACAATTATTAAACAGTTAATGAGCTCCGAAGCACCAGGAGGCTGTTTATAACAATAACAACAGTTGATTGGCAAGTTTTCATGCTTGTAAACTGTTTAATAAATGTAACCAAAGCCGTCAAAGATTGAGGAAAGATGTACACGTTCGTAAGTGCTTGCGTAACTGCTTCGTGAATCCTGGTCCAGATGAACAAATTCGAGGAGGTCTTCACAATAGAGCTAGGAGACCGTCCTGAACTAAGAGAAGGAATCATTAACCAGGCACCACTAGAGGAGTTTGAGATTACCAGTGGGAAGTTAAGGAAACATTTGCTCGAGTTAGATGCGACAAAGGCGGAATCTCTCCATGGATACTAAACGAAGGAGCAGAAGCACTATGCCTACCACACCCTATGATGTATAACAAGTCTCTGGTAACAAGGGAACTGCCTAAAATTTGAAAGAGGGCTGCAATGTAATCCCACTATACAAGAAAGAAGACAGACAGGACGCACTGAATTACAGGGCAGTGTCCGTAATTTGTGTACGTCAAGCTGCGAGCATCTGCGTCCAACAGCCTGGTTGACCAGTCCAGCAACCAGGAGGACTGGTCGACGACCAGGCCGCATAGACGGTAAGCCCCCGAAACCATCACAAGGTAACCACAAGGTAACCATCTTGAGGTTATCTTGAGGTTATCTTGAGATGATTTCGGGGCTTTAGTGTCCCCGCGCCCGGTCCTCGACCAGGCCTCCACCCCCAGGAAGCAGCCCGTGACAGCTGACTAACTCCCAGGTACCTATTTACTGCTAGGTAACAGGGGCATTCAGGGTGAAAGAAACTTTGCCCATTTGTTTCTGCCTCGTGCGGGAATCGAACCCGCGCCACAGAATTACGAGTCCTGCGCGCTATCCACCAGGCTACGAGGCCCCACAGGGAGAAGATGCATGAAGATGGAGAAGCCATCTTCTTGCATGGAAGACCATGCAAGAAGATGGAGAAGATTGTAAGATAAAACTAGTAGAACAACTAGAGAGAAGAAGCCTAGTCAGCATGGGTTCTAGTTCAAGCAAGCACCACCAGCAGGGGTTCAGGGATGGCAAATCTTGCCACACAGGATTAATAGAATTCTATGACCAGATGTGAAAACTTAAGACATGAAGGAGAAGGGTCTACCTACTACCTTGTGGGCAGACTGCATATTCCTGGATTGTACTCAGGTCTCAGAGTGGCGAGACGTCACTAGTGCAGCCCCACAGAGGTCAATCCTTGGACCTATCCTCTTTCTGATATATGTAAACGATCTTCCAGAGGGAACAGACTACTGAGGGCCGAACAGACCCCGTCCAGCGACAGCCTATCTAGGCGGCTGTCCTCTGCTCTGTTCTGCTGGCTGTCTCCTATTGCTTCTCTCCATGCTCTACAGCTCCCTCAGTATATATTGGGAAACCTAGTAGCTAACTCCGCCCACAAGTAGATAGCCTCAGGCACTCTACCAAGTCACTCCTTAAATGTCGGCATGTTTGACGGACCTACCCGGCTATCAGGCTACAATTATCAGATTAGCGGAAGCAAAGTGAAATTCGCATGAACTGACGTCAGGTCAACTTGAGGTCATTAACGCTTAGAGGTGTGAGTTTCAGGCCGGCAAACTGGCGCCTCTCAAATCCTTGTCTGTGACTCATGAATCTCTATGTATGTATTAAATGAAACTAAACAAAACACCTTACGGTATTACAGGCCCACATACCCACCACAGCCCGGTTGATCCGAGGAATGCCGGACTTACCCCCTTTCCCACGGCCAACAAAATTAGTCCTATAACTTACCTGTTCATATTTCTCGAGTTCTTGGTGGTATATCTGTCGGATCTGCGAGAGCTTGGCGCGATAGTCGGAGTGCTCGATGGCCGAGTCCCCGGCTCCGGCGGCGGCCGAGGCGTTAGCGGCAGCACCGGCCCCGCCTCCCTTCTCCGGCCCCGCCACGCCCTCTGCGATCAGCATGTTGTCCAACCGCATCAGTTGGGGGTCCGGGGGCTCCTCCTCTTGTGTGTTGCGCAGCGACAAGACTGAAACACAAGATTAAAGTAAGTTTATTAGGCGACGAGTCACAATAATGGGGCTAAAGTAGGTTGACCAGACCACACACACTAGAAGGTGAAGGGACGACGACGTTTCGGTCCGTCGTGGACCATTCTCAAGTCGACAATCGACTTGACGAAGGGACGACGACGTTTCGGTCCGTCGTGGACCATTCTCAAGTCGACAATCGACTTGGTGAGGGGACGACGACGTTTCAGTCCGTCCTGGACCATTCTCCAGTCGACAATCGACTCGAGAATGATCCAAGACGGACCGAAACGTCGTCCCTTCACCTTCTAGTGTGTGTGGTCTGGTCAACAAGTTTATTGGGGGTATACATAGGCACACAAAGGGATATGAGGCAGCTTAAGCTAGTGGACAAATGCCTGGTTAGTCTCGGAGAGACTGCAGGACCCGTGGTAGCTCAGGATGATTTCCCGGTTGCAATTCTTTTAACCATGTTGTAGCTCAGTCTATTAAGGCAGTGTCTGGGAATCCTCCCGGACGCAGGTTCGAACCCTCATCACGGCCCTTGTGGATTAGTTTATATACAAATATCACAAACAATAATCATATAGTCTAACATTGCGAGTAATGAACATATTCATTTCTCACCTTACAGAGACGTGAGCATGATACAACCTCATGCTCACGTTCAATACAACATGTTGTATTGAGCAATCTCTGCTCAATACAACAACGTATTTTTGACGTATACTCTTACCTAAGGGCCAAATATTGTCGTGCTAGAAAATGGAAGCGGTTCGCTGAAAGTAACATACTGTCCCGTTTTCTGTTTTGGGTTCTCTTGGTGGGTTAGGATAAGGATACTTTAGTACGACAGTTTCTTGACGTTGGGGAACCTTAGGAGATGTAACAGTCATGGAAAGGAGCGGAGGTTTCCACACTGCAGTCTACACTAAGGAAACAAACATAGGAATGTGCCTAAATGCCAACAGCGACTGCCCAGACAGGTACAAGAGGAGTGTTGTTAACGCTTACGTCGACCGTGCTCTCAGCCACAGCTCAGGATGGAAGCAAGTCGACGAAGAACTCTGCAGGGTAAGGCAGGTCCTAGTCAACAACGGCTTCTCCAATGGTTTCGTCGAAGACATCACAAGAAGGAAAGTGAAACGCCATGCAACCTCTGAAGAGACAACTAACACAACACCTATACCCCCTATTAGACTATTTTACAGGAACTTCTTTTCCACAGCTCATAAAACGGAGGAAAGGGTCCTGAAAGATATTGTCAGTAGAAACGTTATCCCTACAGACAAAAATCAGAGGATACAACTGACGATTTACTATAAAACCAGAAAAACGGCCAGCCTACTCATGAGAAACTCTCCAGACACAAAGCAGAACGCTTTAAAAGAGACCAACGTCGTCTATGCCTTCAAATGCCCACTTGGGGACTGTAAGCTCCAAAAAACCCAGTATATAGGCAAGACAACAACATCTCTTTCTAGGCGTTTAACGATGCATAAGCAACAGGGCTCCATTAAGGAACATATAATCTCTTCTCACAACCAAACCATCGCCAGAGAAATCCTAGTAAACAACACAGAAATCATCGATAGATACAGCGATAGCAGACGGCTTGACGTTTGTGAGGCACTACACATCAAGAAGTCAACACCAGCAATCAACAGCCAATTAATGCACAACTATATTCTACCCACCTCAAGACTCCGCTCCAATATAGAAGCATCAAGAAATATGGACCAATAGGCTTTCTACAATCACTTCCATTTCAATACCCATTGTTTCGTGTTCTGTCTTGTGTTGATGAAATTAATACCCTATTAAATACCACCTCACCCCATCCACCTCACTCAAATGTAGATATAAACAAATCGGAAATATGTAAGTTCTATTCAGTTGTGTATGTGTAAAGTCTTTGAAAATGTAATAAGTTTTACGAAACGCGCTCAAGTGTCGCGTCAGACTAGAAATAAAAATGAATTTTGGAGAATTGATTTTTGAATTACCTCCAACAGTGAAAAGAAACATAATATTATATATATATATATATATATATATATATATATATATATATATATATATATATATATATATATATATATATATATATATAGTGAAAACGTAGAGTGTTGAGAGTAGTGGCAAGTGTGGTCTGGGTGCGTGCTGCCCGCCCTGACAGTTTGATGGATCAGGTGATGCACTACAAGAGCCAGCTAGTGAGGCTTGTATTATTCACACAGCTAAGGAGCACTGCCCCGCCAGGGACGCCTGGGAGACCTGGGAGGACGTCGGGCGGCCCGGGAGGACGTCGGCCGGCCCGGGAGGACGTCCGGCGGCCCGGGAGGACGTCAGCCGACCCGGGAGGACGTCGGCCGGCCCGGGAGGACGTCCGGCGGCCCGGGAGGACGTCAGCCGACCCGGGAGGACGTCGGCCGGCCCGGGAGGACGTCCGGCGGCCCGGGAGGACGTCCGGCGGCCCGGGAGGACGTCCGGCGGCCCGGGAGGACGTCCGGCGGCCCGGGAGGACGTCAGCCGACCCGGGAGGACGTCCGGCGGCCCGGGAAGACGTCGGGCGGCCCGGGAGGACGTCAGCCGACCCGGGAGGACGTCAGCCGACCCGGGAGGACGTCGGCCGGCCTGGGAAGACGTCGGACGGCCCGGGAGGACGTCCGGCGGCCCGGGTGGACGTCGGCCGGCCTGGGAGGACGTCGGCCGGCCTGGGAGGACGTCGGCCAGCCTGGGAGGACGTCGGCCGGCCTGGGAGGACGTCGACCGGCCTGGGAGGACGTCGGCCGGCCTGGGAAAACGTCGGACGGCCCGTGAGGACGTCGGGAACTCCGGGCCTGACCCTGAGCCAACTCCCAGGGAGGCGCCCCCAACACGAAACACAGGTAAAGAATGGGGCCCTCACATGCTACCACCACCACACTGCTGCCCACCACCACCACGCTGCCCACCACCACGCTGCCCACCACCACCACGCTGCCCACTGTTGCCCACCACCACCACCACACTGCCCACTGTTGCCCACCACCACCACCACACTGCCCACTGTTGCCCACCACCACCACGTTGCCCACCACCACCACCACACTGCCCACTGTTGCCCACCACCACCACCACACTGCCCACTGTTGCCCACCACCACCACCACACTGCCCACTGTTGCCCACCACCACCACGTTGCCCACCACCACCACCACACTGCCCACTGTTGCCCACCACCACCACCACGTTGCCCCCACCACCACAGCTGGTTGGCCCATCCTCTCAAACAAAAATTCGTGTTTTTCCACCTACGTTACCAAACACAAACAATTAAGTTACCGCGCACAAACACCACCGTTTTCTATGCACATCAGACTCGACAGGTTAGGCGGGTTGCTTGGGTTGGTACGTTTCAGGGTAGACTGAAACGTTGGCTTTTTAAGAGCGGTCGACGGTGCTGAGATCAAAGCCGCCACTCACAGCAAC
>NC_059641.1:7502402-7512402 GCF_020424385.1 Procambarus clarkii
ACACTGACCCCTGCTGGCCAGGGGGGCTACACTGACCCCTGCTGGCCAGGGGGCTACACTGACCCCTGCTGGCCAGGGGGCTACACTGACCCCTGCTGGCCAGGGGGCTACACTGACCCCTGCTGGCCAGGGGGCTACACTGACCCCTGCTGGCCAGGGGCTACGCTGACCCTTGCTGGCCAGAGGGGGCTACACTGACCCCTGCTGGCCAGGGGCTACACTGACCCTTGCTGGCCAGAGGGGACTACACTGACCCCTGCTGGCCAGGGGCTACACTGACCCTTGCTGGCCAGAGGGGGCTACACTGACCCCTGCTGGCCAGGGGCTACACTGACCCCTGCTGGCCAGGGGCTACGCTGACCCTTGCTGGCCAGAGGGGGCTACACTGACCCCTGCTGGCCAGAGGGGGCTACACTGACCCCTGCTGGCCAGGGGCTACACTGACCCCTGCTGGCCAGGGGCTACGCTGACCCTTGCTGGCCAGAGGGGGCTACACTGACCCCTGCTGGCCAGAGGGGCTACACTGACCCCTGCTGGCCAGGGGCTACACTGACCCCTGCTGGCCAGGGGCTACACTGACCCTTGCTGGCCAGGGAGCTACTGACCCTTGCTGGCCAGGGGCTACACTGACCCTTGCTGGCCAGGGGGCTACACTGACCCCTGCTGGCCAGGGGGCTACACTGACCCCTGCTGGCCAGGGGGCTACACTGACCCCTGCTGGCCAGGGGCTACACTGACCCTTGCTGGCCAGGGGGCTACACTGACCCTTGCTGGCCAGGGGCTACACTGACCCTTGCTGGCCGGGGGGCTACACTGACCCCTGCTGGCCAGGGGGCTACACTAACCCCTGCTGGCCAGGGGGCTACACTGACCCCTGCTGGCCAGGGGGCTACACTGACCCCTGCTGGCCAGGGGGCTACACTGACCCCTGCTGGCCAGGGGCTACGCTGACCCTTGCTGGCCAGAGGGGGCTACACTGACCCCTGCTGGCCAGGGGCTACACTGACCCTTGCTGGCCAGAGGGGACTACACTGACCCCTGCTGGCCAGGGGCTACACTGACCCTTGCTGGCCAGAGGGGGCTACACTGACCCCTGCTGGCCAGGGGCTACACTGACCCCTGCTGGCCAGGGGCTACGCTGACCCTTGCTGGCCAGAGGGGGCTACACTGACCCCTGCTGGCCAGGGGCTACACTGACCATTGCTGGCCAGAGGGGACTACACTGACCCCTGCTGGCCAGGGGCTACACTGACCCTTGCTGGCCAGAGGGGGCTACACTGACCCCTGCTGGCCAGGGGCTACACTGACCCCTGCTGGCCAGGGGCTACGCTGACCCTTGCTGGCCAGAGGGGGCTACACTGACCCCTGCTGGCCAGGGGCTACACTGACCCCTGCTGGCCAGGGGCTACGCTGACCCTTGCTGGCCAGAGGGGGCTACACTGACCCCTGCTGGCCAGAGGGGCTACACTGACCCCTGCTGGCCAGGGGCTACACTGACCCTTGCTGGCCAGGGGGCTACTGACCCTTGCTGGCCAGGGGCTACACTGACCCTTGCTGGCCAGGGGGCTACACTGACCCCTGCTGGCCAGGGGGCTACACTGACCCCTGCTGGCCAGGGGGCTACACTGACCCCTGCTGGCCAGGGGCTACACTGACCCTTGCTGGCCAGGGGGCTACACTGACCCTTGCTGGCCAGGGGGCTACACTGACCCCTGCTGGCCAGGGGGCTACACTAACCCTTGCTGGCCAGGGGGCTACACTGACCCCTGCTGGCCAGGGGGCTACACTAACCCCTGCTGGCCAGGGGGCTACACTGACCCCTGCTGGCCAGGGGCTACACTGACCTTTGCTGGCCAGGGGGCTACACTGACCCTTGCTGGCCAGGGGCTACACTGACCCTTGCTGGCCAGGGGGCTACACTGACCCCTGCTGGCCAGGAGGCTACACTGACCCCTGCTGGCCAGGGGGCTACACTGACCCCTGCTGGCCAGGGGGCTACACTGACCCCTGCTGGCCAGGAGGCTACCCTGACCCCTGCTGGCCAGGGGGCTACACTGACCCCTGCTGGCCAGGGGGCTACACTGACCCCTGCTGGCCAGGGGGCTACACTGACCCCTGCTGGCCAGGGGGCTACACTGACCCCTGCTGGCCAGGGGGCTACACTGACCCCTGCTGGTGCTGGCTACCAGTAGCAGGAGGGGGCGCGGGTCACCACCACCGCCAGCAGCAGCAGCAGCAGCAGCAGCAGGAGGAGGGGGCGCGGGTCACCACCACCAGCAGCAGCAGCAGCAGGAGGAGGGGGCGCGGGTCACCACCACCGCCAGCAGCAGCAGCAGCAGCAGCAGGAGGGAGGGGGCGCGGGTTACCACCACCGCCAGCAGCAGCAGGAGGGGGCGCGGGTCACCACCACCACCAGCAGCAACAGCAGCAGCAGGAGGAGGGGGCGCGGGTCACCACCACCGCCAGCAGCAGCAGCAGCAGCAGGAGGGAGGGGGCGCGGGTCACCGCCAGCAGCAGCAGCAGCAGCAGCAGGAGGGAGGGGGCGCGGGTCACCACCACCGCCAGCAGCAGCAGCAGGAGGGAGGGGGCGCGGGTCACCACCACCGCCAGCAGCAGCAGCAGGAGGGAGGGGGCGCGGGTCACCACCACCGCCAGCAGCAGCAGCAGGAGGAGGGGGCGCGGGTCGTCACCACCACCACCACCACCACCAGCAGCAGCAGCAGCAGCAGGAGGGAGGGGGCGCGGGTCACCACCACCGCCAGCAGCAGCAGCAGGAGGGAGGGGGCGCGGGTCACCACCACCGCCAGCAGCAGCAGCAGGAGGAGGGGGCGCGGGTCGTCACCACCACCACCACCAGCAGCAGCAGCAGCAGCAGCAGCAGGAGGGAGGGGGCGCGGGTCACCACCACCACCAGCAGCAGCAGCAGGAGGGGGCGCGGGTCACCACCACCGCCAGCAGCAGCAGCAGCAGCACCGCCAGCAGCAGCAGCAGCAGCAGCAGCAGGAGGAGGAGGGGGCGCGGGTCACCACCACCACCACCACCACCAGCAGCAGCAGCAGCAGGAGGGGGCGCGGGTCACCACCACCGCCAGCAGCAGCAGCAGGAGGGAGGGGGCGCGAGTCACCACCACCGCCAGCAGCAGCAGCAGCAGCAGGAGGGAGGGGGCGCGGGTCACCACCACCGCCAGCAGCAGCAGCAGCAGCAGCAGGAGGGAGGGGGCGCGGGTCACCACCACCACCACCACCAGCAGCAGCAGCAGCAGGAGGGGGCGCGGGTCACCACCACCGCCAGCAGCAGCAGCAGCAGCAGGAGGGAGGGGGCGCGGGTCACCACCACCGCCAGCAGCAGCAGCAGCAGCAGCAGGAGGGGGCGCGGGTCACCACCACCGCCAGCAGCAGCAGCAGCAGCAGGAGGGAGGGGGCGCGGGTCACCACCACCGCCAGCAGCAGCAGCAGGAGGGAGGGGGCGCGGGTCACCACCACCACCACCACCACCAGCAGCAGCAGGAGGGGGCGCGGGTCACCACCACCACCACCACCAGCAGCAGCAGCAGCAGCAGCAGGAGGGGGCGCGGGTCACCACCACCGCCAGCAGCAGCAGCAGCAGCAGCAGCAGCAGCAGCAGGAGGGGGCGCGGGTCACCACCACCACCACCAGCAGCAGCAGCAGCAGCAGCAGGAGGGGGCGCGGGTCACCACCACCACCACCAGCAGCAGCAGCAGCAGCAGCAGCAGGAGGGAGGGGGCGCGGGTCACCACCACCGCCAGCAGCAGCAGCAGGAGGGAGGGGGCGCGGGTCACCACCACCGCCAGCAGCAGCAGCAGCAGCAGCACCGCCAGCAGCAGCAGCAGCAGCAGCAGCAGGAGGGAGGGGGCGCGGGTCACCACCACCACCACCACCACCAGCAGCAGCAGCAGCAGGAGGGGGCGCGGGTCACCACCACCGCCAGCAGCAGCAGCAGGAGGGAGGGGGCGCGGGTCACCACCACCGCCAGCAGCAGCAGCAGCAGCAGGAGGGAGGGGGCGCGGGTCACCACCACCGCCAGCAGCAGCAGCAGCAGCAGGAGGGGGGGGCGCGGGTCACCACCACCAGCAGCAGCAGCAGCAGGAGGGGGCGCGGGTCACCACCACCGCCAGCAGCAGCAGCAGCAGCAGGAGGGAGGGGGCGCGGGTCACCACCACCGCCAGCAGCAGCAGCAGCAGCAGCAGGAGGGGGCGCGGGTCACCACCACCGCCAGCAGCAGCAGCAGCAGCAGGAGGGAGGGGGCGCGGGTCACCACCACCGCCAGCAGCAGCAGCAGGAGGGAGGGGGCGCGGGTCACCACCACCACCACCACCACCAGCAGCAGCAGGAGGGGGCGCGGGTCACCACCACCACCACCACCAGCCAGCAGCAGCAGCAGCAGGAGGGGGCGCGGGTCACCACCACCGCCAGCAGCAGCAGCAGCAGCAGCAGCAGCAGCAGCAGGCGGGGGCGCGGGTCACCACCACCACCACCAGCAGCAGCAGCAGCAGCAGCAGGAGGGGGCGCGGGTCACCACCACCACCACCAGCAGCAGCAGCAGCAGCAGCAGGAGGGGGCGCGGGTCACCACCACCACCAGCAGCAGGAGGGGGCGCGGGTCACCACCACCACCACCAGCAGCAGCAGCAGCAGCAGGAGGGGGCGCGGGTCACCACCACCACCAGCAGCAGGAGGGGGCGCGGGTCACCACCACCACCACCAGCAGCAGCAGCAGCAGCAGGAGGGGGCGCGGGTCACCACCACCACCACCAGCAGCAGCAGCAGCAGCAGGAGGGGGCGCGGGTCACCACCACCACCAGCAGCAGCAGCAGCAGGAGGGGGCGCGGGTCACCACCACCACCACCAGCAGCAGCAGCAGCAGCAGGAGGGGGCGCGGGTCACCACCACCGCCAGCAGCAGCAGCAGCAGCAGGAGGGGGCGCGGGTCACCACCACCGCCAGCAGCAGCAGCAGGAGGGGGCGCGGGTCACCACCACCGCCAGCAGCAGCAGCAGGAGGGGGCGCGGGTCACCACCACCGCCAGCAGCAGCAGCAGCAGCAGGAGGGGGCGCGGGTCACCACCACCGCCAGCAGCAGCAGCAGGAGGGGGCGCGGGTCACCACCACCGCCAGCAGCAGCAGCAGCAGCAGGAGGGGGCGCGGGTCACCACCAGCCATAAAGTCGGACAATCACTAGCCAGGCGCCGTAACAGCACCTTTACGGTCGTCGGGCCTCCACAAGTGTGTGCTAGTCCTGGTTTACCTACTCCTGCTCTCCTAACTTGCGCCCCCCCCCCTCTTCACCCACACGCCCGCACGCCCACGCCCGGCCCCCCCCTCTTCACCCACACGCCCGCACGCCCACGCCCGGCCCCCTCCACCCACACGCCCACGCCCGGCCCCCTCCACCCATGCCCATCCTCTACAACATGGTTCCTCTACAACGGTTGTCCCAGTGTTCCACAGGTGGTACGTCACGGGTGTCCCAGTGTCCCACAGCTGGTAGGTCACGGGTGTCCCGGTGTCCCACACAGGTGGTAGGTCACGGGTGTCCCGGTGTCCCACACAGGTGGTAGGTCACGGGGTGTCCCAGTGTTCCACAGGTGGTAGGTCACGGGGTGTCTCAGTGTTCCACAGGTGGTAGGTCACGGGGTGTCCCAGTGTCCCACACAGGTGGTAGGTCACGGGTGTCCCAGTGTTCCACAGGTGGTAGGTCACGGGGTGTCCCAGTGTCCCACACAGGTGGTAGGTCACGGGGTGTCCCAGTGTCCCACACAGGTGGTAGGTCACGGGGTGTCCCAGTGTCCCACACAGGTGGTAGGTCACGGGGTGTCCCAGTGTCCCACACAGGTGGTAGGTCACGGGGTGTCCCAGTGTCCCACACAGGTGGTAGGTCACGGGGTGTCCCGGTGTCCCACACAGGTGGTAGGTCACGGGTGTCCCAGTGTCCCACAGGTGGTAGGTCACGGGTGTCCCGGTGTCCCACACAGGTGGTAGGTCACGGGGTGTCCCAGTGTTCCACAGGTGGTAGGTCACGGGTGTCCCAGTGTCCCACACAGGTGGTAGGTCACGGGGTGTCCCAGTGTCCCACACAGGTGGTAGGTCACGGGGTGTCCCAGTGTCCCACAGGTGGTAGGTCACGGGGTGTCCCGGTGTCCCACACAGGTGGTAGGTCACGGGTGTCCCAGTGTCCCACAGGTGGTAGGTCACGGGTGTCCCGGTGTCCCACACAGGTGGTAGGTCACGGGGTGTCCCAGTGTTCCACAGGTGGTAGGTCACGGGTGTCCCCGTGTCCCACACAGGTGGTAGGTCACGGGTGTCCCAGTGTCCCACACAGGTGGTAGGTCACGGGGTGTCCCGGTGTCCCACACAGGTGGTAGGTCACGGGGTGTCCCGGTGTCCCACACAGGTGGTAGGTCACGGGTGTCCCAGTGTCCCACAGGTGGTAGGTCACGGGTGTCCCAGTGTCCCACAGGTGGTAGGTCACGGGGTGTCCCAGTGTCCCACAGCTGGTAGGTCACGGGTGTCCCGGTGTCCCACACAGGTGGTAGGTCACGGGGTGTCCCAGTGTCCCACAGGTGGTAGGTCACGGGGTGTCCCAGTGTTCCACAGGTGGTAGGTCACGGGGTGTCCCAGTGTTCCACAGGTGGTAGGTCACGGGGTGTCCCAGGGTTCCACAGGTGGTAGGTCACGGGGTGTCCCAGTGTTCCACAGGTGGTAGGTCACGGGGTGTCCCAGTGTTCCACACAGGTGGTAGGTCACGGGGTGTCCCAGTGTTCCACAGGTGGTAGGTCACGGGGTGTCCCAGTGTTCCACAGGTGGTAGGTCACGGGGTGTCCCAGTGTTCCACAGGTGGTAGGTCACGGGGTGTCCCAGTGTTCCACAGGTGGTAGGTCACGGGGTGTCCCAGTGTTCCACACAGGTGGTAGGTCACGGGTGTCCCAGTGTTCCACAGCTGGTAGGTCACGGGGTGTCCCAGTGTCCCACAGGTGGTAGGTCACGGGGTGTCCCAGTGTCCCACAGCTGGTAGGTCACGGGTGTCCCGGTGTCCCACACAGGTGGTAGGTCACGGGTGTCCCGGTGTCCCACACAGGTGGTAGGTCACGGGGTGTCCCAGTGTCCCACAGCTGGTAGGTCACGGGTGTCCCGGTGTCCCACACAGGTGGTAGGTCACGGGGTGTCCCAGTGTTCCACAGGTGGTAGGTCACGGGGTGTCCCAGTGTCCCACACAGGTGGTAGGTCACGGGTGTCCCAGTGTCCCACACAGGTGGTAGGTCACGGGGTGTCCCAGTGTCCCACACAGGTGGTAGGTCACGGGGTGTCCCAGTGTCCCACAGCTGGTAGGTCACGGGTGTCCCAGTGTCCCACAGGTGGTAGGTCACGGGGTGTCCCAGTGTCCCACACAGGTGGTAGGTCACGGGTGTCCCAGTGTCCCACAGCTGGTAGGTCACGGGTGTCCCAGTGTCCCACACAGGTGGTAGGTCACGGGGTGTCCCAGTGTCCCACAGGTGGTAGGTCACGGGGTGTCCCAGTGTCCCACAGGTGGTAGGTCACGGGGTGTCCCAGTGTCCCACAGGTGGTAGGTCACGGGGTGTCCCAGTGTCCCACAGCTGGTAGGTCACGGGGTTTCCCACACAGGTGGTAGGTCACGGGTGTCCCAGTGTCCCACACAGGTGGTAGGTCACGGGGTGTCCCAGTGTCCCACAGGTGGTAGGTCAGAGGATGTCCCAGTGTCCCACAGCTGGTAGGTCACGGGGTGTCCCAGTGTCCCACAGACAGGTGGTAGGTCACGGGTGTCCCAGTGTCCCACAGGTGGTAGGTCACGGGGTGTCCCAGTGTCCCACAGGTGGTAGGTCACGGGTGTCCCAGTGTCCCACAGCTGGTAGGTCACGGGTGCCCCAGTGTCCCACAGCTGGTAGGTCACGGGTGCCCCAGTGTCCCACACACAGGTGGTAGGTCACGGGGTGTTCCAGTGTCCCACAGCTGGTAGGTCACGGGTGTCCCAGTGTCCCACAGCTGGTAGGTCACGGGGTGTCCCAGTGTCCCACAGCTGGTAGCTCACGGGGTGTCCCAGTGTCCCACACAGGTGGTAGGTCACGGGTGTCCCAGTGTCCCACAGCTGGTAGGTCACGGGTGTCCCAGTGTCCCACAGGTGGTAGGTCACGGGGTGTCCCAGTGTCCCACAGGTGGTAGGTCACGGGTGTCCCAGTGTCCCACAGCTGGTAGGTCACGGGTGTCCCAGTGTCCCACACACAGGTGGTAGGTCACGGGGTGTTCCAGTGTCCCACACAGGTGGTAGGTCACAGGTGTCCCAGCGTCCCACAGCTGGTAGGTCACGGGTGTCCCATAGTGTCCCACAGAGGACACAGGAGGCTGGGACATGACCTGACAGACAGACACCATTAAGGGATAGCGATGGCGCCCGCTGCCTTATCTCCCTTTAAAGGTCAATGGCTCGAAAGACAATTAATTTCAGTGTTTTTGTCCCATCACATTGTCAACTCCCTTCATTATTGTGTGAGGACCTGGGAGAGTGAGTCCCGTCTCGGACCATATCTCCAGGGACCCATTACTCTTCGGTCCCAAGGCCTGTAGACCCAAGGAAAAATGCCAAAGGAGTTTACCTGAAAATGGGTTTCGTAAGATCTACTTCCTGCCCCCACAAGGTGCTACACCCGAGGCAGACACCCAGAATTGGGTCTTAGTAAGTACTGGGCAATGTGATGTAGTCATTGTTGTCCTGCGGGCCGCTGCAAGCAACAGCCTGGTGGACCAAACTCTCACAAGTCAAGCCTGGCCTCGGGCCGGGCTGTGGTGGGTATGTGGGCCTGCGGGCCGCTCCAAGCAACAGCCTGGTGGACCAAACTCTCACAAGTCAAGCCTGGCCTCGGGCCGGGCTGTGGTGGGTATGTGGGCCTGTGGGCCGCTCCAAGCAACAGCCTGGTGGACCAAACTCTCACAAGTCAAGCCTGGCCTCGGGCCGGGCTGTGGTGGGTATGTGGGCCTGCGGGCCGCTCCAAGCAACAGCCTGGTGGACCAAACTCTCACAAGTCGCGCCTGGCCTCGGGCCGGGCTTGGGGAGTAGAACAACTCCCAGAACCCCATCAACCAGGTTGTAATTGGCCTTGGCTATAGACACATCTGGCGGGTTAGTGAGGCTGAGCCACTACCAGAATACTCAGATTGTAAACTCTGTGATGAACCTTTAATGCATTCACTACAACACTATATTGTTGAATGTGAAACCGTAAAGGACTTTAGACCTCCTGGCCTCTTGTACCACCAACTGTGTAACTATGTCATTGACTCAGGTGTTCTGGACGACTTCCAAACAATTTACCCAACATTTGCTTGTCCATTTTAAAGAATGAAGAACAATTTTTACTTATATTACTTCTAAGTTGCATCACTTATGAACCATCCCTGCCCTTGTGTGGCAGTGCACAGTAGAAAGTTGTTTTCACATATACATTAAAACATTGATTGTAACCATGATATATATGTGCTTCAGCCTACAGTGTATATTATATATATATATATATATATATATATATATATATATATTAGACCTATTGTCTTGTGTATGACCCTCTGTCCTGCGTGACAGTGAATACCATCATTATCTTCACTTTAATAAGACTTAATTAAAATCCTCAAATTAGGCAAAATTGTAATTAATTTCGTCAATAAAGATGTTAATAATAATAAGTACTTGCGCAACTACTTCGTGAATCTGGCCCCCTGATCCTCAACCCCTAGAGGGGATAAAATAATGAGGGAACATGATCACAACATACATGATACTCAGGGTGGGTAGAGACTTAAGTGGACGAGGCCAGCCTCTTAAAACTGTGAGAACGTATGACCTGAGGAAATAGTGGAAGCTGGAAACACAAAACAGTCCATGAAATATAAGGAAATATTTCGAGGAACACCTTGAAAGAAAACCGGTTCCGAAGACGTCTGTACCAACATCTTAGCGACCCAAAACATCTAAGTGG
>NC_059641.1:7517402-7532402 GCF_020424385.1 Procambarus clarkii
AATCACCCCTGCTCCACACCCCAGGACAACACTCACCCCTGCGCCACACCCCAGGACAACACTCACCCCTGCTCCACACACCAGGACCACACCCCAGGACAACACTCACCCCTGCTCCACACACCAGGACAACACTCACCCCTGCTCCACACCCCAGGACAACACTCACCCCTGCTCCACACCCCAGGACCACAATCACCCCTGCTCCACACCCCAGGACAACAATCACCCCTGCTCCACACCCCAGGACCACAATCACCCCTGCTCCACACCCCAGGACCACAATCACCCCTGCTCCACACCCCAGGACCACACTCACCCCTGCTCCATACCCCAGGACAACACTCACCCCTGCTCCACACCCCAGGACCACACTCACCCCTGCTCCACACCCCAGGACCACACTCACCCCCCTGCTCCACACCCCAGGACCACACTCACCCCCCTGCTCCACACCCCAGGACAACACTCACCCCTGCTCCACACCCAAGGACCATACTCACCCCTGCTCCACACCCCAGGACCATACTCACCCCTGCTCCACACCCCACGACCACACCCCAGGACAACACTCACCCCTGCTCCACATCCCAGGACAGCACTCACCCCTGCTCCACACCCCAGGACCACACCCCAGGACAACACTCACCCCTGCTCCACACCCCAGGACAACACTCACCCCTGCTCCACACCCCAGGACAACACTCACCCCTGCTCCACACCCCAGGACCACACTCACCCCTGCTCCACACCCCAGGACCACACTCACCCCTGCTCCACACCCCAGGACAACACTCACCCCTGCTCCACACCCCAGGACAACACTCACCCCTGCTCCACACCCCAGGACAACACTCACCCCTGCTCCACACCCCAGGACAACACTCACCCCTGCTCCACACCCCAGGACAACACTCACCCCTGCTCCACACCCCAGGACCACACTCACCCCTGCTCCACACCCCAGGACAACACTCACCCCTGCTCCACACCCCAGGACAACATTCACCCCTGCTCCACACCCCAGGACAACACTCACCCCTGCTCCACACCCCAGGACAACACTCACCCCTGCTCCACACCCCAGGACAACACTCACCCCTGTTCCACACCCCTGGACCACACTCACACCCCTGCTCCACACCCCAGGACAACACTCACCCCTGCTCCACACCCCAGAACAACACTCACCCCTGCTCCACACCCCAGGACAACACTCACCCCTGCTCCACACCCCAGGACCACACTCACCCCTGCTCCACACCCCAGGACAACACTCACCCCTGCTCCACACCCCAGGACAACACTCACCCCTGCTCCACACCCCAGGACAACACTCACCCCTGCTCCACACCCCAGGACAACACTCACCCCTGCTCCACACCCCAGTAGGCGACGGCTTCACTCACCTGAAATAAAAATACTATTAAAATATCATTTACACATGAGCCGACTATTATATGTGATGAATAGGAGGGTGATGAGTTAGTACAGGGGGTGATGAGTTAGCACAGGGGGTGATGAGTTAGCACAGGGGGGTGATGGGTTAGCACAGGGGGTGATGAGTTAGCACAGGGGGGTGATGAGTTAGCACAGGGGGTGATGGGTTAGCACAGGGGGGTGATGGGTTAGCACAGGGGGGTGATGGGTTAGCACAGGGGGGTGATGGGTTAGCACAGGGGGTGATGAGTTAGCACAGGGGGGTGATGAGTTAGCACAGGGGGGTGATGGGTTAGCACAGGGGGTGATGAGTTAGCACAGGGGGGTGATGAGTTAGCACAGGGGGTGATGAGTTAGCACAGGGGGGTGATGGGTTAGCACAGGGGGGTGATGGGTTAGCACAGGGGGGTGATGGGTTAGCACAGGGGGGTGATGGGTTAGCACAGGGGGGTGATGGGTTAGCACAGGGGGGTGATGGGTTAGCACAGGGGGGTGATGAGTTAGCACGGGGGTGATGAGTTAGCACAGGGGGGTGATGAGTTAGCACAGGGGGGTGATGAGTTAGCACAGGGGGGTGATGAGTTAGCACAGGGGGGTGATGAGTTAGCACAGGGGGGTGATGAGTTAGCACAGGGGGGTGATGAGTTAGCACAGGGGGTGATGAGTTAGCACAGGGGGGTGATGAGTTAGCACAGGGGGGTGATGAGTTAGCACAGGGGGTGATGAGTTAGCACAGGGGGGTGATAAGTTAGCACAGGGGGGTGATGAGTTAGCACAGGGGGGTGAAGAGTTAGCACAGGGGGGTGATGAGTTAGTACGGGGGGTGATGAGTTAGCACCGGGGGGTGATGAGTTAGCACAGGGGGGTGATGAGTTAGCACAAGGGGGGTGATGAGTTAGCACAAGGGGGGTGATGAGTTAGCACAAGGGGGGAGATGAGTTAGTACAGGGGGTGATGAGTTAGCACAGGGGGGTGATGAGTTAGCACAGGGGGGTGATGAGTTAGCACAGGGGGGTGATGAGTTAGCACAGGGGGGTGATGAGTTAGCACAAGGGGGGTGATGAGTTAGCACAAGGGGGGTGATGAGTTAGCACAGGGGGGTGATGAGTTAGCACAGGGGGGTGATGAGTTAGCACAGGGGGGTGATGAGTTAGCACAAGGGGGGTGATGAGTTAGCACAGGGGGGTGATGAGTTAGCACAAGGGGGGTGATGAGTTAGCACAGGGGGGTGATGAGTTAGCACAAGGGGGGTGATGAGTTAGCACAAGGGGGTGAGTAGCACAGGGGGTGATGAGTTAGCACAGGGGGGTGATAAGTTAGCACAGGGGGGTGATGAGTTAGCACAGGGGGGTGATAAGTTAGCACAGGGGGGTGATAAGTTAGCACAGGGGGGTGATAAGTTAGCACAGGGGGGTGATGAGTTAGCACAGGGGGTGACGAGTTAGCACAGGGGGGTGACGAGTTAGCACAGGGGGGTGATGAGTTAGCACAGGGGGGTGATGAGTTAGCACAGGGGGGTGATGAGTTAGCACAAGGGGGGTGATGAGTTAGCACAGGGGGGTGATGAGTTAGCACAGGGGGTGATGAGTTAGCACAGGGGGGTGATGAGTTAGCACAAGGGGGGGGTGATGAGTTAGCACAGGGGGTGATGAGTTAGCACAGGGGGTGATGAGTTAGCACAGGGGGTGATGAGTTAGCACAGGGGGTGATGAGTTAGCACAAGGGGGTGATGAGTTAGCACAGGGGGGTGATGAGTTAGCACAGGGGGGTGATGAGTTAGCACAGGGGGTGATGAGTTAGCACAGGGGGTGATGAGTTAGCACAGGGGGTGATGAGTTAGCACAAGGGGGGTGATGAGTTAGCACAAGGGGGGTGATGAGTTAGCACAGGGGGGTGATGAGTTAGCACAGGGGGTGATGAGTTAGCACAGGGGGGTGATGAGTTAGCACAGGGGGTGATGAATTAGCACAGGGGGTGATGGGTTAGCACAGGGGGTGATGAGTTAGCACAGGGGGGTGATGGGTTAGCACAGGGGGTGATGAGTTAGCACAGGGGGGTGATGAGTTAGCACAGGGGGGGTGATGGGTTAGCACAGGGGGTGATGGGTTAGCACAGGGGGGTGATGGGTTAGCACAGGGGGGGTGATGGGTTAGCACAGGGGGGTGATGGGTTAGCACAGGGGGGTGATGAGTTAGCACAGGGGGGTGATGAGTTAGCACAGGGGGGTGATGAGTTAGCACAGGGGGGTGATGAGTTAGCACAGGGGGGGTGATGGGTTAGCACAGGGGGTGATGAGTTAGCACAGGGGGGGTGATGAGTTAGCACAGGGGGGTGATGAGTTAGCACAGTGGGGGTGATGAGTTAGCACAGGGGGTGATGAGTTAGCACAGGGGGGTGATGAGTTAGCACAGGGGGGTGATGAGTTAGCACAGGGGGGTGATAAGTTAGCACAGGGGGGTGATGAGTTAGCACAGGGGGTGATGAGTTAGCACAGGGGGGTGATGAGTTAGCACAGGGGGGGGATGAGTTAGCACAGGGGGGTGATGAGTTAGCACAGGGGGGGGTGATGAGTTAGCACAGGGGGGGTGATGAGTTAGCACAGGGGGGGTGATGAGTTAGCACAGGGGGGTGATGAGTTAGCACAGGGGGGTGATGAGTTAGCACAGGGGGGTGATGAGTTAGCACAGGGGGGTGATGAGTTAGCACAGGGGGGGGGTGATGAGTTAGCACAGGGGGGTGATGAGTTAGCACAGGGGGGGTGATGAGTTAGTACAGGGGGGTGATGAGTTAGTACAGGGGGGATGATGAGTTAGTACAGGGGGGGTGATGAGTTAGCACAGGGGGTGATGAGTTAGCACAGGGGGGGTGATGAGTTAGCACAGGGGGGTGATGAGTTAGCACAGGGGGGGTGATGAGTTAGCACAGGGGGGGTGATGAGTTAGCACAGGGGGGGTGATGAGTTAGCACAGGGGGGGTGATGAGTTAGTACAGGGGGTGATGAGTTAGTACAGGGGGTGATGAGTTAGTACAGGGGGTGATGAGTTAGTACAGGGGGTGATGAGTTAGTACAGGGGGTGATGAGTTAGTACAGGGGGGTGATGAGTTAGCACAAGGGGGGTGATGAGTTAGTACAGGGGGGGTGATGAGTTAGCACAGGGGGGGTGATGAGTTAGTACAGGGGGTGATGAGTTAGCACAGGGGGGGGTGATGAGTTAGCACAGGGGGGTGATGAGTTAGCACAGGGGGTGATGAGTTAGCACAGGGGGGTGATGAGTTAGCACAGGGGGGTGATAAGTTAGCACAGGGGGATGAAGAATTAGCACAGGGGGGTGATGAATTAGCACAGGTGACATATTTCACACAAGTCTGAAACATGTTGCTTTGAGGAAAGCCAGAAAGAGGTCCAATGTACAAAGAGAACCCCGCAGACTCTACAAAAGGAGGAAGAAATCAACGGAAATGCTGAATCAGACACGACTCTCCATACAAAGAAGGAATAACATAAAAAATGAGATTGAAGAAATCGAACAAGAGACTGAAACATTCCTATCAGACTGAAGAAAGACAACTAGAACAGAAAGCAATACAAGAAATAATGAAAAACCCGAAATATTTCTTCACATATGCAAAAGCAAACACCACTGTCAGTATTGGACTTATTCGTTTTAGTGAAGGTTCATACACCGAGGATGACAAAGAAATTAGTGAAATCCTAAAAAAAACTGTTTTTTTTATTATTATTATTTTTCTACCACAGACGTGGCCGGACATTTACAATGCTAACCAGCATATATACATTTTCTTCTGTCCTCCATGGACAGGGTTAGAGATCTGTTAAACATATAGTTCAGGGATTTATTGAACAATTTATTGAACAAAAGCAGTATGAGGGCATGTTTAGCACTCCGATAAACAGCATGAAAGTGGAAGATACAGATAACTCCTTTATGAGTGATATCTTCTCTATGAGTGATATCTTCTTTATGAGTAATATCCAAACACCTGTAAATATAACTGATATCAACAAGAGTGTGACAGATTTTGAAAGAGAAATTGAAAATATGTCCATGCACTCAGCCCCAGCCCCTGCCGTGTACCCCCCAGCAAGCCCCTACCGTGTACCCCCAGCAAGCACCTGGTGTACCCCCCAGCAAGCCCCTACCGTGTACCCCCAGCAAGCACCTGGTGTACCCCCCAGCAAGCACCTGGTGTACCCCCCAGCAAGCCCCTACCGTGTACCCCCCAGCAAGCCCCTACCGTGTACCCCCCAGCAAGCACCTGCCGTGTACCCCCCAGCAAGCATCTACCGTGTACCCCCCAGCAAGCACCTGCCGTGTACCCCCCAGCAAGCACCTGGTGTACCCCCCAACAAGCACCTGGTGTACCCCCCAGCAAGCACCTGCCGTGTACCCCCCCCAGCAAGCACCTACCGTGTACCCCCCAGCAAGCACCTGGTGTACCCCCCAGCAAGCACCTACCGTGTACCCCCCAGCAAGCACCTGCCGTGTACCCCCCAGCAAGCACCTGCCGTGTACCCCCCAGCAAGCACCTACCGTGTACCCCCCAGCAAGCACCTGCCGTGTACCCCCAGCAAGCACCTGCCGTGTACACCCAGCAAGCACCTACCGTGTACCCCCCAGCAAGCACCTGCCGTGTACCCCCCAGCAAGCACCTGCCGTGTACCCCCCAGCAAGCACCTGCCGTGTACCCCCCAGCAAGCACCCACCGTGTACCCCCCAGCAAGCACCTGCCGTGTACCCCCCAGCAAGCACCTGCCGTGTACCCCCCAGCAAGCAGCAAGCACCTGGTGTACACCCCAGCAAGCACCTGGTGTACCCCCCAGCAAGCACCTACCGTGTACCCCCCAGCAAGCACCTACCGTGTACCCCCCAGCAAGCACCTACCGTGTACCCCCCAGCAAGCACCTACCGTGTACCCCCCAGCAAGCACCTACCGTGTACCCCCCAGCAAGCACCTACCGTGTACCCCCAGCAAGCACCTACCGTGTACCCTCCAGCAAGCACCTACCGTGTACCCCCCAGCAAGCACCTACCGTGTACCCCCCAGCAAGCACCTGCCGTGTACCCCCCAGCAAGCACCTGCCGTGTACCCCCCAGCAAGCACCTACCGTGTACCCCCCAGCAAGCACCTGCCGTGTACCCCCCAGCAAGCACTTACCGTGTACCCCCCAGCAAGCACCTGCCGTGTACCCCCCAGCAAGCACCTACCGTGTACCCCCCAGCAAGCACCTGCCGTGTACCCCCCAGCAAGCACCTGCCGTGTACCCCCCAGCAAGCACCTGCCGTGTACCCCCCAGCAAGCACCTGCCGTGTACCCCCCAGCAAGCACCTACCGTGTACCCCCCAGCAAGCACCTACCGTGTACCCCCCAGCAAGCACCTGCCGTGTACCCCCCAGCAAGCACCTGCCGTGTACCCCCCAGCAAGCACCTGCCGTGTACCCCCCAGCAAGCACCTGCCGTGTACCCCCCAGCAAGCACCTACCGTGTACCCCCCAGCAAGCACCTACCGTGTACCCCCCAGCAAGCACCTACCGTGTACCCCCCAGCAAGCACCTGCCGTGCCCCCAGCACCTGCCGTGCCCCCAGCACCTGCCGTGCCCCCAGCACCTGTCGTGCCCCCAGCACCTGCCGTGCCCCCACCAAGCACCTGCCGTGCCCCCAGCACCTGCCGTGCCCCCAGCAAGCACCTGCCGTGCCCCCACCAAGCACCTGCCGTGCCCCCAGCAAGCACCTGCCGTGCCCCCAGCAAGCACCTGCCGTGCCCCCAGCAAGCACCTGCCGTGCCCCCAGCAAGCACCTGCCGTGCCCCAGCAAGCACCTGCCGTGCCCCCACCAAGCACCTGCCGTGCCCCCAGCAAGCACCTGCCGTGCCCCCAGCAAGCACCTGTCGTGCCCCCAGCAAGCACCTGTCGTGCCCCCAGCACCTGCCGTGCCCCCAGCACCTGCCGTGCCCCCACTAAGCACCTGTCGTGCCCCCAGCACCTGCCGTGCCCCCAGCACCTGCCGTGCCCCCACCAAGCACCTGCCGTGCCCCCAGCACCTGCTGTGCCCCCAGCAAGCACCTGCCGTGCCCCCAGCACCTGCCGTGCCCCCAGCACCTGCCGTGCCCCCACCAAGCACCTGCCGTGCCCCCACCACCTGCTGTGCCCCCAGCAAGCAACTGCCGTGCCCCCAGCACCTGCCGTGCCCCCAGCACCTGCCGTGCCCCCAGCACCTGCCGTGCCCCCACCAAGCACCTGCCGTGCCCCCAGCACCTGCCGTGCCCCCACCAAGCACCTGCCGTGCCCCCAGCACCTGCCGTGCCCCAGCACCTGCCGTGCCCCCAGCAAGCACCTGTCGTGCCCCCAGCACCTGCCGTGCCCCCAGCACCTGCCGTGCCCCCAGCAAGCACCTGTCGTGCCCCCAGCAAGCACCTGTCGTGCCCCCAGCACCTGCCGTGCCCCCACCAAGCACCTGCCGTGCCCCCACCAAGCACCTGCCGTGCCCCCAGCAAGCACCTGCCGTGCCCCCAGCAAGCACCTGTCGTGCCCCCAGCAAGCACCTGTCGTGCCCCCAGCACCTGCCGTGCCCCCAGCACCTGCCGTGCCCCCACCAAGCACCTGTCGTGCCCCCAGCACCTGCCGTGCCCCCAGCAAGCACCTGTCGTGCCCCCAGCACCTGCCGTGCCCCCAGCACCTGCCGTGCCCCCACCAAGCACCTGCTGTGCCCCCAGCAAGCACCTGCCGTGCCCCCAGCACCTGCCGTGCCCCCAGCACCTGCCGTGCCCCCACCAAGCACCTGCCGTGCCCCCACCACCTGCTGTGCCCCCAGCAAGCACCTGCCGTGCCCCCAGCACCTGCCGTGCCCCCAGCACCTGCCGTGCCCCCACCAAGCACCTGCCGTGCCCCCACCAAGCACCTGCCGTGCCCCCACCAAGCACCTGCCGTGCCCCCAGCACCTGCCGTGCCCCCAGCAAGCACCTGGTGTACCGTATAATCTGCCTGCGGCTACCCAGAGCCCGGGGCGAGGCGGACACAACTTATGATCTTTCCAATACCGTAAAACATCAGTGATGACACGCCCGCACGCACACACACACACACGCACATCATGCACGCATGCATGCACATGCGCACGCACGCACGCAAACATAGACGTTCAGGAAAATTTCAAGTTGTAGGAATGTGAAATATAGAATAAGTTATAATATGAGGCGGACTGTCCGCCTTGCTGACACTATTATGTATTGAGGGGGCTTGGTGGACCTCCAGTCTTATCTTGGGCCACCAGCTGTGGGAGCGGGGCGTCTCATCTTGGGCCACCAGCTGTGGGAGTGGGGCGTCTCATCTTGGGCCACCAGCTGTGGGAGTGGGGCGTCTCATCTTGGGCCACCAGCTGTGGGAGTGGGGCGTCTCATCTTGGGCCACCAGCTGTGGGAGCGGGGTGTCTCATCTTGGGCCACCAGCTGTGGGAGCGGGGCGTCTCATCTTGGGCCACCAGCTGTGGGAGCGGGGCGTCTCATCTTGGGCCACCAGCTGTGGGAGTGGGGCGTCTCATCTTGGGCCACCAGCTGTGGGAGTGGGGCGTCTCATCTTGGGCCACCAGCTGTGGGAGCGGGGTGTCTCATCTTGGGCCACCAGCTGTGGGAGTGGGGCGTCTCATCTTGGGCCACCAGCTGTGGGAGTGGGCGTCTCATCTTGGGCCACCAGCTGTGGGAGTGGGGCGTCTTATCTTGGGCCACCAGCTGTGGGAGCGGGGCGTCTCATCTTGGGCCACCAGCTGTGGGAGTGGGGCGTCTCATCTTGGGCCACCAGCTGTGGGAGTGGGGCGTCTCATCTTGGGCCACCAGCTGTGGGAGCGGGGTGTCTCATCTTGGGCCACCAGCTGTGGGAGCGGGGTGTCTCATCTTGGGCCACCAGCTGTGGGAGTGGGGCGTCTCATCTTGGGCCACCAGCTGTGGGAGTGGGGCGTCTCATCTTGGGCCACCAGCTGTGGGAGCGGGGAGTCTCATCTTGGGCCACCAGCTGTGGGAGCGGGGCGTCTCATCTTGGGCCACCAGCTGTGGGAGTGGGGCGTCTCATCTTGAGCCACCAGCTGTGGGAGTGGGGCGTCTCATCTTGGACCACCAGGTGTGGGAGTGGGGCGTCTCATCTTGGGCCACCGGCTGTGGGAGTGGGGCGTCTCATCTTGGGCCACCAGCTGTGGGAGTGGGGCGTCTCATCTTGGGCCACCAGCTGTGGGAGTGGGGCGTCTCATCTTGGGCCACCAGCTGTGGGAGTGGGGCGTCTCATCTTGGGCCACCAGCTGTGGGAGTGGGGCGTCTCATCTTGGGCCACCAGCTGTGGGAGTGGGGCGTCTCATCTTGGGCCACCAGCTGTGGGAGTGGGGCGTCTCATCTTGGGCCACCAGCTGTGGGAGTGGGGCGTCTCATCTTGGACCACCAGCTGTGGGAGTGGGGCGTCTCATCTTGGACCACCAGGTGTGGGAGTGGGGCGTCTCATCTTGGGCCACCAGCTGTGGGAGTGGGGCGTCTCATCTTGGGCCACCAGCTGTGGGAGTGGGGCGTCTCATCTTGGGCCACCAGCTGTGGGAGTGGGGCGTCTCATCTTGGGCCACCAGCTGTGGGAGTGGGGCGTCTCATCTTGGGCCACCAGCTGTGGGAGTGGGGCGTCTCATCTTGGGCCACCAGCTGTGGGAGTGGGGCGTCTCATCTTGGGCCACCAGCTGTGGGAGTGGGGCGTCTCATCTTGGACCACCAGCTGTGGGAGTGGGGCGTCTCATCTTGGGCCACCAGCTGTGGGAGTGGGGCGTCTCATCTTGGACCACCAGGTGTGGGAGTGGGGCGTCTCATCTTGGGCCACCAGCTGTGGGAGTGGGGCGTCTCATCTTGGGCCACCAGCTGTGGGAGTGGGGCGTCTCTTCTTGGGCCACCAGCTGTGGGAGCGGGGCGTCTCATCTTGGGCCACCAGCTGTGGGAGCGGGGCGTCTCATCTTGGGCCACCAGCTGTGGTAGTGGGGCGTCTCATCTTGGGCCACCAGCTGTGGGAGTGGGGCGTCTCATCTTGGGCCACCAGCTGTGGGAGTGGGGCGTCTCATCTTGGGCCACCAGCTGTGGGAGCGGGGCGTCTCATCTTGGGCCACCAGCTGTGGGAGTGGGGCGTCTCATCTTGGGCCATTAGCTGTGGGAGTGGGGCATCTCATCATGGGCCATCAGCTGTGGGAGTGGGGCGTCTCATCTTGGGCCACCAGCTGTGGGACTGGGGCGTCTCATCTTGGGCCACCAGCTGTGGGAGTGGGGCGTCTCATCTTGGGCCACCAGCTGTGGGAGTGGGGCGTCTCATCTTGGGCCACCAGCTGTGGGAGTGGGGCGTCTCATCTTGGGCCACCAGCTGTGGTAGTGGGGCGTCTCATCTTGGGCCACCAGCTGTGGGAGTGGGGAGTCTCATCTTGGGCCACTAGCTGTGGGAGCGGGGCGTCTCATCTGGGCCACCAGCTGTGGAAGTGGGGCGTCTCATCTTGGGCCACCAGCTGTGGGAGTGGGGCGTCTCATCTTGGGCGACCAGCTGTGGGAGTGGGGCGTCTCGTCTTGGACCACCAGGTGTGGGAGTGGGGCGTCTCATCTTGGGCCACCAGCTTTGGGAGTGGGGCGTCTCATCTTGGGCCACCAGCTGTGGGAGTGGGGCGTCTCATCTTGGGCCACCAGCTGTGGGAGCGGGGCGTCTCATCTTGGGCCACCAGCTGTGGGAGCGGGGCGTCTCATCTTGGGCCACCAGCTGTGGGAGCGGGGCGTCTCATCTTGGACAACCAGCTGTGGGAGCGGGGCGTCTCATCTTGGGCCACCAGCTGTGGGAGTGGGGCGTCTCATCTTGGGCCACCAGCTGTGGGAGTGGGGTGTCTCATCTTGGGCCACCAGCTGTGGGAGTGGGGCGTCTCATCTTGGACCACCAGCTGTGGGAGCGGGGCGTCTCATCTGGGGCCACCAGCTGTGGGAGCGGGGCGTCTCATCTTGGGCCACCAGCTGTGGGAGTGGGGCGTCTCATCTTGGGCCACCAGCTGTGGGAGTGGGGCGTCTCATCTTGGGCCACCAGCTGTGGGAGTGGGCGTCTCATCTTGGGCCACCAGCTGTGGGAGTGGGCGTCTCATCTTGGGCCACCAGCTGTGGGAGTGGGGACCAGGGACCACCACCAGGAGACCACCACCAGGGACCACCACCAGGGACCTCCACCAGGGATCACCACCAGGGGACCACCACCAGGGGACCACCACCAGGGGACCACCACCAGGGGACCACCACCACCAGGGACC
Organism: Procambarus clarkii; assembly: GCF_020424385.1. Classification (NCBI taxonomy): domain Eukaryota; kingdom Metazoa; phylum Arthropoda; class Malacostraca; order Decapoda; family Cambaridae; genus Procambarus; species Procambarus clarkii. Next base: position 7,529,148 of record NC_059641.1, read on the forward strand.
ACCACCACCAGGGACCACCACCAGGGACCACCACCACCACCAGGGGACCACCACCAGGGGACCACCACCAGGGGACCACCACCACCAGGGACCACCACCACCAGGGACCACCACCAGGGGACCACCACCACCAGGGGACCACCACCAGGGACCACCACCACCAGGGACCACCACCACCAGGGACCACCACCACCAGGGGACCACCACCACCAGGGGACCACCACCACCAGGGACCACCACTACCAGGGACCACCACTACCAGGGCCCACCACTACCAGGGACCACCACTACCAGGGACCACCACCACCAGGGACCACCACCACCAGGGACCACCACCAGGGGACCACCACCACCAGGGACCACCACCAGGGGACCACCACCAGGGACCACCACCAGGGACCACCACCAGGGACCACCACCAGGGACCAACCACCAGGGACCACCACCAGGGACCACCACCACCAGGGACCACCACCACCACCAGGGGACCACCACCACCAGGGGACCACCGCCACCAGGGACCACCACCACCAGGGACCACCACCACCAGGGACCACCACCACCAGGGACCACCACCAGGGGACCACCACCACCAGGAGACCACCGCCAGGGGACCACCACCAGGGACCACCACCAGGGGACCACCACCAGGGACCACCACCACCAGGGACCACCACCACCACCACCACCAGGGGACCACCACCAGGGACCACCAACAGGGACCACCACCAGGGGACCACCACCACCAGGGGACCACCACCAGGGGACCACCACCAGGGACCACCACCACCACCACCACCAGGGACCACCACCAGGGACCACCACCACCAGGGACCACCACCAGGGGACCACCACCACCAGGGACCACCACCAGGGACCACCACCAGGGACCACCACCAGGGGACCACCACCAGGGACCACCACCAGGGACCACCACCAGGGACCACCACCAGGGACCACCACCAGGGGACAACCACCAGGGACCACCACCAGGGACCACCACCAGGGACCACCACCACCAGGGACCACCACCAGGGGACCACCACCACCAGGGACCACCACCAGGGCCACCACCACCAGGGACCACCACCAGGGACCACCACCACCAGGGGACCACCACCAGGGACCACCACCAGGGGACCACCACCACCAGGGACCACCACCAGGGACCACCACCAGGGACCACCACCACCACCAGGGGACCACCACCAGGGACCACCACCAGGGACCACCACCACCAGGGACCACCACCAGGGACCACCACCAGGGACCACCACCAGGGGACCACCACCAGGGACCACCACCAGGGGACCACCACCACCAGGGACCACCACCACCAGGGACCACCACCAGGGGACCACCACCAGGGACCACCACCAGGGACCACCACCAGGGGACCACCACCACCAGGGACCACCACCACCAGGGACCACCACCAGGGGACCACCACCACCAGGGGACCACCACCAGGAGACCACCGCCAGGGGACCACCACCAGGGACCACCACCAGGGGACCACCACCAGGGACCACCACTACCAGGGACCACCACCACCAGGGACCACCACCAGGGACCACCACCACCAGGGACCACCACCAGGGACCACCACCACCAGGGACCACCACCAGGGACCACCACCAGGGACCACCACCACTAGGGACCACCACCAGGGGACCACCACCACCAGGGACCACCACCAGGGGACCACCACCAGGGGACCACCACCAGGGACCACCACCACCAGGGGACCACCACCAGGGGACCACCACCAGGGACCACCACTACCAGGGACCACCACCACCAGGGACCACCACCAGGGACCACCACTACCAGGGACCACCACTACCAGGGACCACCACCAGGGACCAGCACCAGGGGACCACCACCACCAGGGACCACCACCACTAGGGACCACCACCACCACCAGGGGACCACCACCAGGGGACCACCACCACCAGGGGGACCACCACCAGGGACCACCACCACCACCAGGGGACCACCACCACCAGGGACCACCACCAGGGGACCACCACCACCAGGGACCACCACCACTAGGGACCACCACCACCACCAGGGGACCACCACCACTAGGGACCACCACCACCAGGGGACCACCACCAGGGGACCACCACCACCAGGGGACCACCACCAGGTGACCACCACCACCAGGGGATTACCACCAGGGGACCACCACCACCAGGGACCACCACCAGGGGACAACCACCACCAGGGACCACCACCAGGGACCACCACCACCAGGGGACCACCACCAGGGACCACCACTACCAGGGACCACCACCACCAGGGACCACCACCACCAGGGACCACCACCAGGGACCACCACCAGGGGACCACCACCACCAGGGACCACCACCACCACCAGGGACCACCACCACCACCAGGGACCACCACCACCAGGGGACCACCACCACCAGGGGACCACCACCACCAGGGACCACCACCACCAGGGGACCACCACCACCAGGGACCACCACCACCAGGGACCACCACCACCAGGGACCACCACCAGGGGACCACCACCACCAGGGACCACCACCACCACCAGGGGACCACCATCACCACTAAGGACCACCACCACCAGGGGACCACCACCAGGGACCACCACCACCACCACCAGGGACCACCACCACCACCAGGGGACCACCACCAGGGACCACCACCACCACCACCACCAGGGACCACCACCACCACCACCACCAGGGACCACCACCACCACCAGGGACCACCACCACCAGGGACCACCACCACCACCAGGGACCACCACCACCAGGGACCACCACCACCACCAGGGACCACCACCACCAGGGGACCACCACCACCACTAGGGACCACCACCACCACCACCAGGGGACCACCACCACCACCACCAGGGGACCACCACCACCACCACCAGGGGACCACCACCACCACCACCAGGGGACCACCACCACCACCACCACCACCAGGGACCACCACCACTAGGGACCACCACCACCAGGGGACCACCACCACCAGGGACCACCACCACCAGGGACCACCACCACCAGGGGACCACCACCACCAGGGGACCACCACCAGGGGACCACCACCAGGGACCACCACCACCAGGGGACCACCACCACCAGGGGACCACCACCACCAGGGACCACCACCACCAGGGACCACCACCACCACCACCAGGGGACCACCACCAGGGGACCACCACCAGGGGACCACCACCACCAGGGACCACCACCAGCGGACCACCACCACCAC
>NC_059641.1:7542402-7564902 GCF_020424385.1 Procambarus clarkii
TCTCTGATTGTGCCTATGGCACCTCTGCTCTTCACTGGACCTCTGATGTTTATACAGTGTTCTCTGATTGTGCCTATGGCACCTCTGCTCTTCACTGGACCTCTGATGTTTATACAGTGTTCTCTGATTGTGCCTATGGCACCTCTGCTCTTCACTGGACCTCTAATGTTTATACAGTGTTCTCTGATTGTGCCTATGGCACCTCTGCTCTTCACTGGTTCTATTCTACATTTTCTTCCATATCGTTCACTCCAGTATGTTGTTATTTTACTGTGTAGATTTGGGACCTGGCCCTCCAGTATTTTCCACGTGTATATTATTTGGTATCTCTCTCGTCTCCTTTCTTGTGAGTACATTTGGAGAGCTTTGAGACGATCCCAATAATTTAGGTGTTTTATCTCGTCTATGCGTGCCGTATATGTTCTCTGTATTCCCTCTATTTCAGCAATCTCTCCTGCTCTGAAGGGGGAAGTGAGTACTGAGCAGTACTCAAGACGGGACAGCACAAGTGACTTGAAGAGTACAACCATTGTGATGGGATCCCTGGATTTGAAAGTCCTCGTAGCCCCCTACGAGCTGCCCCCTAGCTCTCCTACGCGCAGCCCCACTCTCCTGGGCTCGGGGCTCAGCCCTCACGGGGCTCCAGGTGTAACTAAAGCCCAATGATAGATGAATTTGGCCTCACTACGCCCAGGGCTTAAAGCTGGCCATGTCTCTAACTGGCCAATAATAGAGGTCTCACGACTGGGCTCTCGTGGGCTCTATTGGCATACTCCAATATTTCACTCCTGTACTCCAGTCTCACCTCTATTGATGCTAACACCCTTCTGTTGCATTCGAGGCACGAATCCAAATTTAGGATAAACCCTCACTTAATATGATTTACTTCTACCAATGTAACGTATCATTCGTGAGGAGGTGGAAGCCAAAGGCGTTGTTAGATACAATGTTTAGAACATATAGGAACCCTCTAAACCATCAATCGCTTCATATATACTTGAAAACAATGATTGAAACCTTGTCCCACAAGAGCGACTCGTGGCCGAAGTAAGTTGTGAACTCTTTACTAAGCTGTGGTGTTCAATGTGTAAACAAACAGCTTTGTAAACAAATAGTGTAAATAAACGTGTAAATAAATAGCTTTGGTTGTTATTGATTCAAGCAACTTTGATCCAACAGACATTAGTTGGATGGACGTGATCAATCTCCTTTTTTTTTAATCAACTCACACGCACGCATACACGCAGCATTCCCTCGTACTCGACTAGATGTGCTTGCGTGGGGGGTTGAGCTCTGGCTCTATGACCCCGCCTCTCAACTGTCAATCAACAGGTGTACAGATTCTGGAGCCTATTGGGCTCTATCAACTCAACATTTGAAACTGTGTATGGAGTCAGCCTCCCATACATCTTGTATGGTGACTTCCTTGCTCTGAATACGTTTAACGAGGTGGTATGATCCTGTATGATCTATATCATCTGTGGAAAGTGAACAAATCCACAAGGGCCGTGACGAGGATTCGAACCTACATCCGAGAGCATCTCAGACGCTGCCTTAATCGACTGAGCTACGACATGGATAAGAATCTGGAAAATGTAAACTTATCTGGATTGCTTTTCATAGCAGCAATAAAATTGACTCATTATGTACATGTGTTTTGAATTATAATGTATATGTAATTTCACTGCATAGCTTGAGACATATACCCGCTGTCAGGGGCCAATTACAGTCACTTAACTATCATCTTTGACACCTCTCCGTCGTCAAGCACCCCCCCCCCACTAACTATCGCAGCCACACCAAGAACTAGACATCAGGCTGCGAGCAGCCGCGTCCAACAGCCTGGTTGACTAGTCCAGCAACCAGGAGGCCTGGTCGACGACCGAGCCGCGGGGACGCTGAGCCCCGAAATCAACTCAAGGTAATCTCAAGGTAGGTAACCCTACCCCAACCCAACCAACCCTTCCCCTCCCCTAATGAACGCGCCTCGAACCCCATCTTGAGGTTATCTTGAGATGATTTCGGGGCTTTAGTGTCCCCGCGGCCCGGTCCTCGACCAGGCCTCCACCCCCAGGAAGCAGCCCGTGACAGCTGACTAACACCCAGGTACCTATTTTACTGCTAGGTAACAGGGGGCATAGGGTGAAAGCAACTCTGCCCATTGTTTCTCCCCGGCGCCTGGGATCGAACTCGGGACCACAGGATCACAAGTCCAGCGTGCTGTCCGCTCGGCCGACCGGCTCCCATACGACAGTTCCTGACCCATGGCCAGCCTAATACACCTTTTTTAATATGCAAATATGGTCGATATTAGCGTAGAGGAGCGAGGCCCCTGGCGGTGGCTCCATCCATCAAAGGGGCACCAATAATGGCCAGGGGGACCCATTAGTGGTCGTGGCTGGACCACCAACCAGCGCCCTCACCCACACAACACCTGACTCGACGGTGACAACACCTGTGTATAATGTGTCAGGGGTCCCAACACCTGTGTATAATGTGCCAGGGGTCCCAACACCTGTGTATAATGTGTCAGGGGTCCCAACACCTGTGTATAATGTGCCAGGGGTCCCAACACCTGTGTATAATGTGCCAGGGGTCCCAACACCTGTGTATAATGTGCCAGGGGTCCCAACACCTGTGTATAATGTGCCAGGGGTCCCAACACCTGTGTATAATGTGCCAGGGGTCCCAACACCTGTGTATAATGTGCCAGGGGTCACAACACCTGTGTATAATGTGCCAGGGGTCCCAACACCTGTGTATAATGTGCCAGGGGTCCCAACACCTGTGTGTAATGTGTCAGGGGTCCCAACACCTGTGTGTAATGTGTCAGGGGTCCCAACACCTGTGTATAATGTGCCAGGGGTCCCAACACCTGTGTATAATGTGCCAGGGGTCCCAACACCTGTGTATAATGTGCCAGGGGTCCCAACACCTGTGTATAATGTGTCAGGGGTCCCAACACCTGTGTATAATGTGTCAGGGGTCCCAACACCTGTGTATAATGTGCCAGGGGTCACAACACCTGTGTATAATGTGCCAGGAGTCCCAACACCTGTGTATAATGTGCCATGGGTCCCAACACCTGTGTATAATGTGCCAGGGGTCCCAACACCTGTGTATAATGTGCCAGGGGTCCCAACACCTGTGTATAATGTGCCAGGGGTCCCAACACCTGTGTATAATGTGCCAGGGGTCCCAACACCTGTGTATAATGTGCCAGGGGTCCCAACACCTGTGTATAATGTGCCAGGGGTCCCAACACCTGTGTATAATGTGCCAGGGTCACAACACCTGTGTATAATGTGTCAGGGGTCCCAACACCTGTGTATAATGTGCCAGGGGTCCCAACACCTGTGTATAATGTGTCAGGGGTCCCAACACCTGTGTATAATGTGCCAGGGGTCCCAACACCTGTGTATAATGTGCCAGGGGTCCCAACACCTGTGTATAATGTGCCAGGGGTCACAACACCTGTGTATAATGTGTCAGGGGTCCCAACACCTGTGTATAATGTGTCAGGGGTCCCAACACCTGTGTATAATGTGCCAGGGGTCCCAACACCTGTGTATAATGTGTCAGGGGTCCCAACACCTGTGTATAATGTGCCAGGGGTCCCAACACCTGTGTATAATGTGTCAGGGGTCCCAACACCTGTGTATAATGTGCCAGGGGTCCCAACACCTGTGTATAATGTGTCAGGGGTCCCAACACCTGTGTATAATGTGCCAGGGGTCCCAACACCTGTGTATAATGTGCCAGGGGTCACAACACCTGTGTATAATGTGTCAGGGGTCCCAACACCTGTGTATAATGTGCCAGGGGTCCCAACACCTGTGTATAATGTGTCAGGGGTCCCAACACCTGTGTATAATGTGCCAGGGGTCCCAACACCTGTGTATAATGTGCCAGGGGTCCCAACACCTGTATATAATGTGCCAGGGGTCCCAACACCTGTGTATAATGTGCCAGGAGTCCCAACACCTGTGTATAATGTGCCAGGGGTCCCAACACCTGTGTATAATGTGCCAGGGGTCCCAACACCTGTGTATAATGTGCCAGGGGTCCCAACACCTGTGTATAATGTGCCAGGGGTCACAACACCTGTGTATAATGTGTCAGGGGTCCCAACACCTGTGTATAATGTGCCAGGGGTCCCAACACCTGTGTATAATGTGTCAGGGGTCCCAACACCTGTGTATAATGTGCCAGGGGTCCCAACACCTGTGTATAATGTGCCAGGGGTCACAACACCTGTGTATAATGTGTCAGGGGTCCCAACACCTGTGTATAATGTGCCAGGGGTCCCAACACCTGTGTATAATGTGCCAGGGGTCCCAACACCTGTGTATAATGTGTCAGGGGTCCCAACACCTGTGTATAATGTGTCAGGGGTCCCAACACCTGTGTATAATGTGCCAGGGGTCCCAACACCTGTGTATAATGTGCCAGGGGTCCCAACACCTGTGTATAATGTGTCAGGGGTCCCAACACCTGTGTATAATGTGCCAGGGGTCCCAACACCTGTGTATAATGTGCCAGGGGTCCCAACACCTGTGTATAATGTGCCAGGGGTCCCAACACCTGTGTATAATGTGTCAGGGGTCCCAACACCTGTGTATAATGTGCCAGGGGTCCCAACACCTGTGTATAATGTGTCAGGGGTCCCAACACCTGTGTATAATGTGCCAGGGGTCCCAACACCTGTGTATAATGTGCCAGGGGTCCCAACACCTGTGTATAATGTGCCAGGGGTCCCAACACCTGTGAATAATGCAACACCCTACCCTGCCCCCCCTCCTTTACTCCCCTGCCTCCCCCTACCCCCCCCCCCCCCACCTCCCTTACACTCCCCTACCCCCCCCCCCCCCTCCCTAATAGCTCGATTCTGCAGATACAAATAGTAAAAAAACACACACAGGCAGGCAGGTGTGTACACACACAGGTAGGCAGGTGTGTATACACACAGGTAGGCAGGTGTGTACACACACAGGTAGGCAGGTGTGTACACACACAGGTAGGCAGGTGTGTACACACACAGGTGAGCAGGTGACACACACAGGTGGGCAGGTGTGTACACACACAGGTGGGCAGGTGTGTACACACACAGGTAGGCAGGTGTGTACACACACAGGTAGGCAGATGTGTACACACACAGGTAGGCAGGTGTGTACACATACAGGCAGGCAGGTGTGTACACACACAGGTAGGCAGGTGTGTACACACACAGGTAGGCAGGTGTGTACACACACAGGTAGGTAGGTGTGTACACACACACAGGTAGGTAGGTGTGTACACACACACAGGTAGGCAGATGTGTACACACACAGGTAGGCAGATGTGTACACACACAGGTAGGCAGGTGTGTACACACACAGGCAGGCAGGTGTACACACACAGGCAGGCAGGTGTACACACACAGGTAGGCAGGTGTACCCACACAGGTAGGCAGGTGTACACACACAGGAAGGCAGGTGTACACACACAGGTAGGCAGGTGTACACACACAGGCAGGCAGATGTGAACACACACAGGTAGGCAGGTGTGTACACACACAGGTAGGCAGGTGTACACACACAGGAAGGCAGGTGTGTACACACACAGGAAGGCAGGTGTGTACACACACAGGTAGGCAGGTGTACACACACAGGTAGGCAGGTGTGTACACACACAGGTAGGCAGGTGTACACACACAGGTAGGCAGGTGTGTACACACACAGGTAGGCAGGTGTGTACACACACAGGTAGGTAGGTGTGTACACACACACAGGTAGGCAGATGTGTACACACACAGGTAGGCAGATGTGCACACACACAGGTAGGCAGGTGTACACACACAGGCAGGCAGATGTGAACACACACAGGTAGGCAGGTGTGTACACACACAGGTAGGCAGGTGTGTACACACACAGGTAGGCAGGTGTGTACACACACAGGTAGGCAGGTGTGTACACACACAGGTAGGCAGGTGTGTACACACACAGGTAGGCACACACAGGTAGGCAGGTGTGTACACACACAGGTAGGCAGGTGTGTACACACACAGGTAGGCAGGTGTGTACACACACAGGTAGGCAGATGTGTACACACACAGGTAGGCAGATGTGTACACACACAGGTAGGCAGGTGTACACACACAGGCAGGCACATGTGAACACACACAGGTAGGCAGGTGTGTACACACACAGGTAGGCAGGTGTGTACACACACAGGTAGGCAGATTTGTACACACACAGGTAGGCAGGTGTGTACACACCAGACTCCAACACAGTAAACGCCTCATAATGTGTTAGCGGAACACTGTAACTCATAGTTATAAGTTCTTATTTAACACTCATTAATGTTTCTTGCTATAATTTATATTAGATCCAGGCGTGGGGGGGCGGGGCAGGCGTGGGGAGGGGGCAGGGCAGGTGTGGGGGGGGCGGGGCAGGTGTGGGGGGGGGGGCTGGGTAGGTGTGGGGGGGCGGGGCAGGCGTGGGGAGGGGGGGCGGGGCAGGCGTGGGGAGGGGGGGGGGCGGGGCAGGCGTGGGGAGGGGGGGGGCGGGGCAGGCGTGGGGAGGGGGGGGGCGGGGCAGGCGTGGGGAGGGGGGGCGGGGCAGGCGTGGGGAGGGGGGCGGGGCAGGCGTGGGGAGGGGGGGCGGGGCAGGCGTGGGGAGGGGGGGCGGGGCAGGCGTGGGGAGGGGGGAGCGGGGCAGGCGTGTGCAGGCGTGGGGAGGGGGGCGGGGCAGGCGTGGGGAGGGGGCGGGGCAGGCGTGGGGAGGGGGGCAGGGGGGAGCAGGCGTGGGGAGGGGGGGCGGGGCAGGCGTGGGGGGGGGGGGGGGCAGGCGTGGGGAGGGGGGGGGCGGCAGGCAGGCGTGGGGTGCGGCAGGCGTGGGGTGCGGCAGAACAGGCGTGGGGTGCGGCAGGAGACAGGCGTGGGGTGCGGCAGGAGACGCAGGCGTGGGGTGCGTGGGGTGCGGCAGGAGACGCAGGCGTGGGGTGCGGCAGGAGACGCAGGCGTGGGGTGCGGCAGGAGACGCAGGCGTGGGGTGCGGCAGGAGACGCAGGCGTGGGGTGCGGCAGGAGACGCAGGCGTGGGGTGCGGCAGGAGACGCAGGCGTGGGGTGCGGCAGGAGACGCAGGCGTGGGGTGCGGCAGGAGACGCAGGCGTGGGGTGCGGCAGGAGACGCAGGCGTGGGGTGCGGCAGGAGACGCAGGCGTGGGGTGCGGCAGGAGACGCAGGCGTGCGGCAGGAGACGCAGGCGTGGGGTGCGGCAGGAGACGCAGGCGTGGGGTGCGGCAGGAGACGCAGGCGTGGGGTGCGGCAGGAGACGCAGGCGTGGGGTGCGGCAGGAGACGCAGGCGTGGGGTGCGGCAGGAGACGCAGGCGTGGGGTGCGGCAGGAGACGCAGGCGTGGGGTGCGGCAGGAGACGCAGGCGTGGGCAGGAGACGCAGGCGTGGTGCGGCAGGAGACGCAGGCGTGGGGTGCGGCAGGAGACGCAGGCGTGGGGTGCGGCAGGAGACGCAGGCGTGCGGTGCGGCAGGAGACGCAGGCGTGGGGTGCGGCAGGAGACGCAGGCGTGGGGTGCGGCAGGAGACGCAGGCGTGGGCAGGAGACGCAGGCGTGGGGTGCGGCAGGAGACGCAGGCGTGGGGTGCGGCAGGAGACGCAGGCGTGGGGTGCGGCAGGAGACGCAGGCGTGGGGTGCGGCAGGAGACGCAGGCGTGGGGTGCGGCAGGAGACGCAGCGTGGGGTGCGGCAGGAGACGCAGGCGTGGGGTGCGGCAGGAGACGCAGGCGTGGGGTGCGGCAGGAGACGCAGGCGTGGGGTGCGGCAGGAGACGCAGGCGTGGGGTGCGGCAGGAGACGCAGGCGTGGGGTGCGGCAGGAGACGCAGGCGTGGGGTGCGGCAGGAGACGCAGGCGTGGGGTGCGGCGGGACAGGCGGGGGGTGCGGCAGGAGAGGCCGCACGCCCCGCTCGATACCCTCACCTGGAACACAAATCAGCCCCACCATCACCAGCAGGCTACACTAACACACTCCCAAGCAACACCGTCTGCAACACACTTCGCAAGCCAATGTGTAAACATTTGCAAGTGCACACAGACGGTAGGAGGTGGTGCCGCGGCCCTCCACCACCCAGGCGCCGCTGCCTCCCACCTGCCGCAGCCTGCCGCAGGTATAAGCCCGCCCCAGCAAGCGGGGAGCCTGCCGCGGGTACCCTCCACCACCCAGGCGCCGCTGCCTCCCACCTGCCGCAGCCTGCCGCAGGTAAAAGCCCGCCCCAGCAAGCGGGGAGCCTGCCGCGGGTAATCTAAGAGCCAGGAGCTTACGGCTGACGGAGCTCTTAAGTAACGAGGTGCCTCGTACCGCCAGGTGGCCAAGAGTTGCGACAGGAAAGCTCTTTACGCTCGCGTGAGAAGCACTAATCACTTGCAACCCGCGCGCGGTTCTGCTTCGCGCTCAAACTAAAATTATGTTTTTGGGTACAAAGCCTTTAATGTGAAACGAGGATTTCTTTTTACCTTTTTTTCTGCCTTAAGACAATGGACGATTCCTGCAAGATATCATGTGGTGGTAGACGGTGGACCGGAGGCTTCGAAGTCCCTTTATGAGCTACGAACTCCGTCTAAGACTCGAGTACTGGAGCCATAAGGTTACTCAACTGTCACCTTCTCTGAGAGAGAGAAGGGGTGACAGCCTGTAGGTGAGCTCTTCAGACATGGTCGCATCAGCAGGTGGATGGGGCCCCCACGCCTAGCCTGCCACCATACCTCCAGGTGGATGGGGCTCCACGCCTTGCCTGCCACCATACCTCCAGGTGGATGGGGCTCCACGCCTTGCCTGCCACTATACCTCCAGGTGGATGGGGCTCCACGCCTTGCCTGCCACCATACCTCCAGGTGGATGGGGCTCCACGCCTTGCCTGCCACGCCACCATACTTCCAGGTGGATGGGGCCCCACGCCTTGCCTGCCACCATACACCAGTTGGATGGCCTCCACGCCTTGCCTGCCACCATACACCAGTTGGATGGCCTCCACGCCTTGCCTGCCACCATACACCAGTTGGATGGCCTCCACGCCTTGCCTGCCACCATAGCAGCAGTTGGTCACAGCCGCCGGTCAAGCCGGCACCATCTCAAACACTTGAAGGTACATGATGAGAGTGTAGGCGATCATCAGCGCTCCGTCCATCAAGCACATCATCACCATTAGCGGCCCACCATGGCGGCCGCTAGTCCGGGGCGCCCACCACCACCAATATGGCCCACAGTCACGATATCAACACTCACTCACGCTCCCACACTCTCCCCTCTCACCCTGCGACGCCTGGCCTCCTCAACTCAACCATTTCTTTCCTGTGAAAAGTCCTCCTCTGTGAGTCGTATTGAAGAAGTGATCAACATTCACTGATAGGGGCTTCGTAGCCTGGTGGATAGCGCGCAGGACTCGTAATTCTGTGGCGCGGGTTCGATTCCCGCACGAGGCAGAAACAAATGGGCAAAGTTTCTTTCACCCTGAATGCCCCTGTTACCTAACAGTAAATAAGGTACCTGGGAGTTAGTCAGCTGTCACGGGCTGCTTCCTGGGGGTGGAGGCCTGGTCGAGGACCGGGCCGCGGGGACACTAAAGCCCCGAAATCATCTCAAGATAACCTCAAGATCTCAAGATAACCCACAATTGATGAAGGTGCGATAACCACCAATTGCCGCAATTCACTAACTTAGTGCTACTGTTTTCATGCAAGACTACCCTTTATTGCTTCACTCAGGGCCTTGCTACAAGGAGTTATAGTTATCTTGTGATTCTATGTATCTTGTGATCTTACTTCTTAGCACGCTTTCAAAGATTTTTATGATGTGTGATGTTCGTGTTATCGGTGTGTAATTTTTTTTTTGACTCTTGCCTTATTTCGTCTTTTATGGTATGGTGTTATCTCTGCTGCTTTTAATATGTCAGAGATAACACCCTGAGAGGTAAGGTAAGGTGAGACCAATGTTTTATGAGGTCTTCCTGGACATCTTCCAGGAGACGTAGTCATGGACTTGAAGAAAACTTTGATGCACAGAAAATTCCTCCTCCTCCTGTGTTTGATCAAGCATACGAGTATCTAGTTATAGTGCAGTTATAGTGTAGTATCTAGTTATAGTGAAGTTATAGTGTAGTATCTAGTTATAGTGAAGCTAGTTGAGTTAGTGTAGAGTTCAGCCAGTTACTTACCGGGACAGAGAGCTTGTGCACATGTAACATTTTAATACAAGTGGTTACAAAGCGTCCCATGGATGACCCAGCCATCACTGACCCTCTCAAACACGCGCACGAAACTCTACGGTAATCACTCACCACATTTGATTATCACTTGCCCCTTCTATCTTGAGGTTATCTTGAGATGATTTCGGGGCTTTTTAGTGTCCCCGCGGCCCGGTCCTCGACCAGGCCTCAACCCCCCCCCCAGGAAGCAGCCCGTGACAGCTGACTAACACCCAGGTACCTATTTTACTGCTAGGTAACAGGGGCATAGGGTGAAAGAAACTCTGCCCATTGTTTCTCGCCGGCGCCCGGGATCGAACCCAGGACCACAGGATCACAAGTCCAGCGTGCTGTCCGCTCAGCCGACCGACCCCCTTAGTCCAACTACAGGAAGTATCCAACTGCCTCAACCCTAATTACTGTATTTATTAACTGGGTAATTATATTCCTTTATACACAAGGCGACGGTAAGGGCAGGCGAGAGGTATGATGGTATGAGAACAAATGTCCTCCTAAGACTCCCCAAACGTCAAGAAACTGACGTACTAGAGTGCCCTTATCCTAACCCACCAAGAGGACCTAAAACAGAAAACGGGACAGTAACCATTGAGCTGATGTGTGTTATTTCAGTGTGTCAATTTCGCGAGCCGCTGCCATATTTCTGGCACGACAATGTTTGGCCTTAGAGTATACGTCCATAATGCGACGTTCTATTAGGATACAGTCCCGGGGTGACGCAGGCTCTAATACACACAGCCCCGGGGTGACGCAGGCTCTAATACACACAGCCCCGGGGTGACGCAGGCTCTAATACACACAGCCCCGGGGTGACGCAGGCTCTAATACACACAGCCCCGGGGTGACGCAGGCTCTAATACACACAGCCCCGGGGTGACGCAGGCTCTAATACACACAGCCCCGGGGAGACGCAGGCTCTAATACACAGTCCCAGGGTGACGCAGGCTCTAATACACAGTCCCGGGGTGACGCAGGCTCTAATACACAGTCCCGGGGTGACGCAGGCTCTAACACACAGTCCCGGGGTGACGCAGGCTCTAATACACAGTCCCGGGGTGACGCAGGCTCTAATACACAGTCCCGGGATGACGCAGGCTCTAATACACAGTCCCAGGGTGACGCAGGCTCTAATACACAGTCCCGGGGTGACGCAGGCTCTAATACTCACACACAGTCCCGGGGTGACGCAGGCTCTAATACTCACACACAGTCCCGGGGTGACGCAGGCTCTAATACACACACACAGTCCCGGGGTGACGCAGGCTCTAATATACAGTCCCAGGGTGACGCAGGCTCTAATACACAGTCCCAGGGTGACGCAGGCTCTAATACACAGTCCCAGGGTGACGCAGGCTCTAATACACAGTCCCGGGGTGACGCAGGCTCTAATACACACACAGTCCCGGGGTGACGCAGGCTCTAATACACACAGTCCCGGGGTGACGCAGGCTCTAATACACACAGTCCCAGGGTGACGCAGGCTCTAATACACAGTCCCAGGGTGACGCAGGCTCTAATACACAGTCCCAGGGTGACGCAGGCTCTAATACACACAGTCCCAGGGTGACGCAGGCTCTAATACACACAGTCCCGGGGTGACGCAGGCTCTAATACTCACACACAGTCCCGGGGTGACGCAGGCTCTAATACACAGTCCCGGGGTGACGCAGGCTCTAATACACAGTCCCGGGGTGACGCAGGCTCTAATACACAGTCCCGGGGTGACGCAGGCTCTAATACACAGTCCCGGGGTGACGCAGGCTCTAATACACAGTCCCGGGGTGACGCAGGCTCTAATACACACACACAGTCCCGGGGTGACGCAGGCTCTAATACACACAGTCCCGGGGTGACGCAGGCTCTAATACACACAGTCCCGGGGTGACGCAGGCTCTAATACACACACACAGTCCCGGGGTGACGCTGGCTCTAATACACACACACAGTCCCGGGGTGACGCAGGCTCTAATACACAGTCCCGGGGTGACGCAGGCTCTAATACACACAGTCCCAGGGTGACGCAGGCTCTAATACACAGTCCCGGGGTGACGCAGGCTCTAATACACACACAGTCCCAGGGTGACGCAGGCTCTAATACACACACACAGTCCCAGGGTGACGCAGGCTCTAATACACAGTCCCGGGGTGACGCAGGCTCTAATACACAGTCCCGGGGTGACGCAGGCTCTAATACACAGTCCCGGGGTGACGCAGGCTCTAATACACACAGTCCCGGGGTGACGCAGGCTCTAATACACACAGTCCCGGGGTGACGCAGGCTCTAATACACAGTCCCAGGGTGATGCAGGCTCTAATACACACAGCCCCAGGGTGACGCAGGCTCTAATACACAGTCCCAGGGTGACGCAGGCTCTAATACACACACACAGTCCTGGGGTGACGCAGGCTCTAATACACAGTCCCGGGGTGACGCAGGCTCTAATACACACAGTCCCAGGGTGACGCAGGCTCTAATACACACAGCCCCGGGGTGACGCAGGCTCTAATACACAGTCCCGGGGTGACGCAGGCTCTAATACACACAGTCCCGGGGTGACGCAGGCTCTAATACACACACACAGTCCCGGGGTGACGCAGGCTCTAATACACAGTCCCCGGGTGACGCAGGCTATAATACACACAGTCCCGGGGTGACGCAGGCTCTAATACACAGTCCCAGGGTGACGCAGGCTCTAATACACACAGCCCCGGGGTGACGCAGGCTCTAATACACAGTCCCAGGGTGACGCAGGCTCTAATACACACAGTCCCAGGGTGACGCAGGCTCTAATACACAGTCCCAGGGTGACGCAGGCTCTAATACACAGTCCCAGGGTGACGCAGGCTCTAATACACACAGTCCCAGGGTGACGAAGGCTCTAATACACACAGTCCCGGGGTGACGCAGGCTCTAATACACAGTCCCAGGGTGACGCAGGCTCTAATACACACACACAGTCCCAGGGTGACGCAGGCTCTAATACACACAGTCCCGGGGTGACGCAGGCTCTAATACACAGTCCCAGGGTGACGCAGGCTCTAATACACAGTCCCAGGGTGACGCAGGCTCTAATACACAGTCCCGGGGTGACGCAGGCTCTAATACACAGTCCCGGGGTGACGCAGGCTCTTATATACAGTCCCGGGGTGACGCAGGCTCTAATACACACACACAGTCCCGGGGTGACGCAGGCTCTAATACACAGTCCCGGGGTGACGCAGGCTCTAATACACACACACAGTCCTGGGGTGACGCAGGCTCTAATACACACACAGTCCTGGGGTGACGCAGGCTCTAATACACACACACAGTCCCGGGGTGACGCAGGCTCTTATATACAGTCCCGGGGTGACGCAGGCTCTAATACACAGTCCCTGGGTGACGCAGGCTCTAATACACACAGTCCCGGGGTGACGCAGGCTCTAATACACACACACAGTCCCGGGGTGACGCAGGCTCTAATACACAGTCCCGGGGTGACGCAGGCTCTTATATACAGTCCCGGGGTGACGCAGGCTCTAATACACAGTCCCGGGGTGACGCAGGCTCTAATACACACACACAGTCCCGGGGTGACGCAGGCTCTAATACACAGTCCCGGGGTGACGCAGGCTCTAATACACACACACAGTCCCGGGGTGACGCAGGCTCTAATACACAGTCCCGGGGTGATGCAGGCTCTAATACACACACACAGTCCTGGGGTGACGCAGGCTCTAATACACAGTCCCGGGGTGACGCAGGCTCTAATACACAGTCCCGGGGTGACGCAGGCTCTAATACACACACACAGTCCCGGGGTGACGCAGGCTCTAATACACAGTCCCAGGGTGATGCAGGCTCTTATATACAGTCCCGGGGTGACGCAGGCTCTAATACACAGTCCCGGGGTGACGCAGGCTCTAATACACACACACAGTCCCGGGGTGACGCAGGCTCTAATACACAGTCCCGGGGTGACGCAGGCTCTAATACACACAGCCCCGGGGTGACGCAGGCTCTAATACACAGTCCCGGGGTGACGCAGGCTCTAATATACACACACAGTCCCAGGGTGACGCAGGCTCTAATACACAGTCCCGGGGTGACGCAGGCTCTAATACACACACACAGTCCCGGGGTGACGCAGGCTCTTATATACAGTCCCGGGGTGACGCAGGCTCTAATACACAGTCCCGGGGTTACACAGGCTCTAATACACACAGTCCCGGGGTGACGCAGGCTCTAATACACAGTCCCAGGGTGACGCAGGCTCTAATACACACAGTCCCGGGGTGACGCAGGCTCTAATACACAGTCCTGGGGTGACGCAGGCTCTAATACACAGTCCCAGGGTGACGCAGGCTCTAATACACACACACAGTCCCAGGGTGACACAGGCTCTAATACACAGTCCCGGGGTGACGCAGGCTCTAATACACACACACAGTCCCGGGGTGACGCAGGCTCTAATACACACACACAGTCCTGGGGTGACGCAGGCTCTAATACACAGTCCCGGGGTGACGCAGGCTCTAATACACACACACAGTCCCAGGGTGACGCAGGCTCTAATACACACACACAGTCCTGGGGTGACGCAGGCTCTAATACACACACACAGTCCCAGGGTGACGCAGGCTCTAATACACAGTCCCGTGGTGACGCAGGCTCTAATACACAGTCCCGGGGTGACGCAGGCTCTAATACACAGTCCCGGGGTGACGCAGGCTCTACTACACACACACAGTCCCGGGGTGACGCAGGCTCTAATACACAGTCCTGGGGTGACGCAGGCTCTAATACACAGTCCTGGGGTGACGCAGGCTCTAATACACAGTCCCAGGGTGACGCAGGCTCTAATACACACAGTCCCGGGGTGACGCAGGCTCTAATACACAGTCCTGGGGTGACGCAGGCTCTAATACACAGAGTCCTGGGGTGACGCAGGCTCTAATACACATACACAGTCCCGGGGTGACGCAGGCTCTAATACACACACACAGTCCCAGGGTGACGCAGGCTCTAATACACACAGTCCCGGGGTGACGCAGGCTCTAATACACAGTCCCGAGGTGACGCAGGCTCCAATACACAGTCCCGGGGTGACGCAGGCTCTAATACACAGTCCCGGGGTGACGCAGGCTCTAATACACAGTCCCAGGGTGACGCAGGCTCTAATACACACAGTCCCGGGGTGACGCAGGCTCTAATACACAGTCCTGGGGTGACGCAGGCTCTAATACACACACACAGTCCTGGGGTGACGCAGGCTCTAATACACAGTCCTGGGGTGACGCAGGCTCTAATACACACACACAGTCCTGGGGTGACGCAGGCTCTAATACACAGTCCCAGGGTGACGCAGGCTCTAATACACACAGTCCCGGGGTGACGCAGGCTCTAATACACAGTCCCGGGGTGACGCAGGCTCTAATACACACACACAGTCCCGGGGTGACGCAGGCTCTAATACACACACACAGTCCTGGGGTGATGCAGGCTCTAATACACAGTCCTGGGGTGACGCAGGCTCTAATACACAGTCCTGGGGTGACGCAGGCTCTAATACACAGTTCCAGGGTGACGCAGGCTCTAATACACAGTCCCGGGGTGACGCAGGCTCTAATACACAGTCCCGGGGTGACGCAGGCTCTAATACACAGTCCCGGGGTGACGCAGGCTCTAATACACACACACAGTCCCAGGGTGACGCAGGCTCTAATACACAGTCCCAGGGTGACGCAGGCTCTAATACACACACACAGTCCCGGGGTGATGCAGGCTCTAATACACAGTCCCGGGGTGACGCAGGCTCTAATACACACACACAGTCCCAGGGTGACGCAGGCTCTAATACACACAGTCCCGGGGTGACGCAGGCTCTAATACACAGTCCTGGGGTGACGCAGGCTCTAATACACAGTCCCAGGGTGACGCAGGCTCTAATACACAGTCCCGGGGTGACGCAGGCTCTAATACACAGTCCCAGGGGTGATGCAGGCTCTAATACACAGTCCCAGGGTGACGCAGGCTCTAATACACACAGTCCCGGGGTGACGCAGGCTCTAATACACAGTCCTGGGGTGACGCAGGCTCTAATACACACACACAGTCCTGGGGTGACACAGGCTCTAATACACACACACAGTCCTGGGGTGACGCAGGCTCTAATACACAGTCCCGGGGTGACGCAGGCTCTAATACACAGTCCCGGGGTGATGCAGGCTCTAATACACACACACAGTCCCGGGGTGACGCAGGCTCTAATACACAGTCCCGGGGTGACGCAGGCTCTAATACACACACACAGTCCCGGGGTGACGCAGGCTCTAATACACACACACAGTTCCAGGGTGACGCAGGCTCTAATACACAGTCCCAGGGTGACGCAGGCTCTAATACACAGTCCCCGGGTGACGCAGGCTCTAATACACAGTCCCGGGGTGACGCAGGCTCTAATACACAGTCCCGGGGTGACGCAGGCTCTAATACACACAGTCCCGGGGTGACGCAGGCTCTAATACACAGTCCCAGGGTGACGCAGGCTCTAATACACAGTCCCAGGGTGACGCAGGCTCTAATACACAGTCCCAGGGTGACGCAGGCTCTAATACACAGTCCCAGGGTGATGCAGGCTCTAATACACAGTCCCAGGGTGACGCAGGCTCTAATACACAGTCCCAGGGTGACGCAGGCTCTAATACACAGTCCCAGGGTGACGCAGGCTCTAATACACACAGTCCCGGGGTGACGCAGGCTCTAATACACACACACAGTCCTGGGGTGACACAGGCTCTAATACACACACACAGTCCTGGGGTGACGCAGGCTCTAATACACAGTCCCGGGGTGACGCAGGCTCTAATACACAGTCCCGGGGTGACGCAGGCTCTAATACACACACACAGTCCTGGGGTGACGCAGGCTCTAATACACAGTCCCAGGGTGACGCAGGCTCTAATACACACAGTCCCAGGGTGACGCAGGCTCTAATACACACAGTCCCAGGGTGACGCAGGCTCTAATACACACAGTCCCAGGGTGACGCAGGCTCTAATACACACAGTCCCAGGGTGACGCAGGCTCTAATACACACAGTCCCAGGGTGACGCAGGCTCTAATACACACAGTCCCAGGGTGACGCAGGCTCTAATACACACACACAGTCCTGGGGTGACGCAGGCTCTAATACACAGTCCCGGGGTGACGCAGGCTCTAATACACACACACAGTCCTGGGGTGACGCAGGCTCTAATACACAGTCCCAGGGTGACGCAGGCTCTAATACACACAGTCCCAGGGTGACGCAGGCTCTAATACACACAGTCCCAGGGTGACGCAGGCTCTAATACACACAGTCCCAGGGTGACGCAGGCTCTAATACACACACACACACTAATGTATCCTTGACACGATGGTTCCCTGCACCCGACCACCTACACCAAAATACCTGGTGGTCCACACACCTGCTGGTCCACACACCTGGTGGTCCACACACCTGGTGGTCCACACACCTGGTGGTCCACACACCTGCTGGTCCACACACCTGCTGGTCCACACACCTGGTGGTCCACACACCTGGTGGTCCACACACCTGGTGGTCCACACACCTGGTGGTCCACACCGCTGCTGGTCCAGGAGCTGTTACCATGAAATCACTTCATTGATCCCACAGTGTGGGATCAGGATCGACTCGGGCAGGTGGCCTCCATCCTTGGCCCCAAGACAGCACAAACATCTAGTTGGTCGCCGAAGGTAAAGTTTGCTCAGAGTTTTGGATAGGGAATAGGTCAACTTATTGCCGATAAGGTGAAGTAGGGAGTGATTCAATATCTTAGATTTTGTTTTAGTTTGTTGAATAAATTAATTAGTAATTGGCATTTTCATTTCATGTTTTCCATTCTCATGTCCTTGTCACGTGGTCCCCACGAGGCCGAGTTTTCGTTGGGCCGCAAAGCCTAATACAAAGATTAAGAGATCGGTTATTCCCTTTGATTTTAATATCTCCAAAGCTTAACGTAAGATCCAAGGATCGAGGTCTGGATCGATCTAGCATGATCGATCCAGACCTCGATCATTGTTCAGTGTTGCAGGTGTGGTGGTGGCAGCGGAAAGGCGACCCTAGGGTTTTGCTATCAGTCTACGTCACGTCATACGGGTTGTAGAATCTTAAGTCGGTCAATCGTCTTAAAACCACGTGGCGTGGGGTCGGCTCAAGTGAAAGTTTGGAGTCCCTTGGTATGGAGATCTAAAGTAGAATACGGGTAAAGAGAGGGGTAGAGAGAGAGAGTAACGAGGAGACTAAGGACAGACAGAATACCCCCCCCCTCGTGTTACGAAATTCCCTGTGGGTCACCAAATGTGACCATGAAATCACTCCATGGTCACATTTGTCGAATGCCTTTGCAAAATCTGTGTATACAACATCTGCATTCTGTTTTTCCTCTAATGCCTCAGTGACTTTGTCATAGTGGTCAAGTAGCTGTGAGAGGCATGATCTTAATGTTCTAAATCCATGTTGGCCTGGAGCCAGATTCACGAAAGCACTTGCGCAAGCACTTACGAACCTGGGGGCCAGATTCACGAAGCAGTTACGCAAGCACTTACGAACCTGGGGGCCAGATTCACGAAGCAGTTACGCAAGCACTTACGAACGTGTACATCTTTCCTCAATCTTTGACGGCTTTGGTTACATTTATTAAACAGTTTACAAGCATGAAAACTTGCCAATCAACTGTTGTTATTGTTATAAACAGCCTCCTGGTGCTTCGGAGCTCATTAACTGTTTAATAATTGTAAACAAAGCCGCCAAAGATTGAGAAAAGATGCACAGGTTCGTAAGTGCTTTCGTGAATCTGGCCCCAGGGTTGTGGAGGTCATTGGTCTCCATGAAACTAGTGACCTGACTCCTGATCACTCTCTCAAATACTTTTATTATGTGCGATGTTAGTTCAACTGGTCTATAATTCTTTGACAATGCTTTGCTCCCTCCCTTGTGTAGAGGGGCAATGTCTGCTACTTTAAGCGCATCTGGTATCTCCCCCGTGTCCAATGATGCTGGCCACTGTGTACCATGAATGTAACCACTGTGCACTGTGAACAATGGGTGTAAGCGTGACCGAGACTGAGGTAACAGGGGGGGGGGGGAGTTTACCTAATATAGAATACAGTTTACACAGTCTACCTTAAGGGAATACCTTACTGCACGTTCAGTCTGCCTCGGCTGCTCCACATGAGGGTATACCAGTCATTACCACCAGTTTACCCCAAGAGTATACCAGTCATCACGGCCAGTTAACCCCAAGAGTATACCAGTCATCACGGCCAGTTTACCCCAAGAGTATACCAGTCATCACGGCCAGTTTACCAAGAGTATACCAGTCATCACCACCAGTTTACCCCAAGAGTATACCAGTCATCACGGCCAGTTTACCCCAAGAGTATACCAGTCATCACGGCCAGTTTACCCCAAGAGTATACCAGTCATCACGGCCAGTTTACCCCAAGAGTATACCAGTCATCACGGCCAGTTTACCCCAAGAGTATACCAGTCATCACCACCAGTTTACCACAAGAGTATACCAGTCATCACCACCAGTTTACCACAAGAATATACCAGTCATCACGGCCAGTTTACCACAAGAGTATACCAGTCATCACGGCCAGTTTACCCCAAGAGTATACCAGTCATCACGGCCAGTTTACCCCAAGAGTATACCAGTCATCACGGCCAGTTTACCCCAAGAGTATACCAGTCATCACCACCAGTTTACCACAAGAGTATACCAGTCATCACCACCAGTTTACCACAAGAGTATACCAGTCATCACCACCAGTTTACCCCAAGAGTATACCACTCATCACCACCAGTTTACCCCACGAGTATACCACTCATCACCACCAGTTTACCACAAGAGTATACCACTCATCACCACCAGTTTACCACAAGAGTATACCAGTCATCACCACCAGTTTACCCCAAGAGTATACCAGTCATCACGGCTAGTTTACCCCAAGAGTATACCAGTCATCACGGCCAGTTTACCCCTAGAGTATACCAGTCATCACCACCAGTTTACCACAAGAGTATACCAGTCATCACGGCTAGTTTACCCCAAGAGTATACCAGCCATCACGGCCAGTTTACCCCTAGAGTATACCAGTCATCACCAGTTTACCCCAAGAGTATACCAGTCATCACCACCAGTTTACCCCAAGAGTATACCAGTCATCACGGCTAGTTTACCCCAAGAGTATACCAGTCATCACGGCCAGTTTACCCCTAGAGTATACCAGTCATCACCACCAGTTTACCACAAGAGTATACCAGTCATCACCACCAGTTTACCACAAGAGTATACCAGTCATCACCAGTTTACCACAAGAGTATACCAGTCATCACCACCAGTTTACCCCAAGAGTATACTACTCATCACCACCAGTTTACCCCACGAGTATACCACTCATCACCACCAGTTTACCACAAGAGTATACCACTCATCACCACCAGTTTACCACAAGAGTATACCAGTCATCACCACCAGTTTACCACAAGAGTATACCAGTCATCACCACCAGTTTACCCCAAGAGTATACCACTCATCACCACCAGTTTACCCCACGAGTATACCACTCATCACCACCAGTTTACCACAAGAGTATACCACTCATCACCACCAGTTTACCACAAGAGTATACCAGTCATCACCACCAGTTTACCCCAAGAGTATACCAGTCATCACGGCTAGTTTACCCCAAGAGTATACCAGTCATCACGGCCAGTTTACCCCTAGAGTATACCAGTCATCACCAGTTTACCACAAGAGTATACCAGTCATCACGGCTAGTTTACCCCAAGAGTATACCAGCCATCACGGCCAGTTTACCCCTAGAGTATACCAGTCATCACCAGTTTACCCCAAGAGTATACCAGTCATCACCACCAGTTTACCCCAAGAGTATACCAGTCATCACGGCTAGTTTACCCCAAGAGTATACCAGTCATCACGGCCAGTTTACCCCTAGAGTATACCAGTCATCACCACCAGTTTACCACAAGAGTATACCAGTCATCACCACCAGTTTACCACAAGAGTATACCAGTCATCACCACCAGTTTACCACAAGAGTATACCAGTCATCACCACCAGTTTACCCCAAGAGTATACCACTCATCACCACCAGTTTACCCCACGAGTATACCACTCATCACCACCAGTTTACCACAAGAGTATACCACTCATCACCACCAGTTTACCACAAGAGTATACCAGTCATCACCACCAGTTTACCCCAAGAGTATACCAGTCATCACGGCTAGTTTACCCCAAGAGTATACCAGTCATCACGGCCAGTTTACCCCTAGAGTATACCAGTCACCACCACAAGTTTACCACAAGAGTATACCAGTCATCAAGGCTAGTTTACCCCAAGAGTATACCAGTCATCACCACCAGTTTACCCCAAGAGTATACCAGTCACCACCACCAGTTTACCACAAGAGTATACCAATCATCACCACCAGTTTACAACAAGAGTATACCAGGCATCACGGCCAGTTTACCCCAAGAGTATACCAGTCATCACGGCTAGTTTACCCCAAGAGTATACCAGTCATCACCACCAGTTTACCCCAAGAGTATACCAGTCATCACCAGTTTACCCCAAGAGTATACCAGTCACCACCACCAGTTTACCACAAGAGTATACCAGTCATCACCACCAGTTTACCACAAGAGTATACCAGTCATCACGGCCAGTTTACCCCAAGAGTATACCAGTCATCACGACCAGTTTACCCCAAGAGTATACCAGTCATCACCACCAGTTTACCACAAGAGTATACCAGTCATCACCACCAGTTTACCCCAAGAGTATACCACTCATCACCACCAGTTTACACCAAGAGTATACCAGTCATCACCACCAGTTTACACCAAGAGTATACCAGTCATCACCACCAGTTTACACAAGGTACCCCCTAGAAGTTTACCATATTGGTAAACTCATCGGTCACTGGGTAAAGCTTTTTTTGTCCAGCCACGACTGTGACGTGAGGGGGGGTGGGGGGGTGGGGTGGGGGTGAGGGGGGGGTGAGGGGGGGGGGGGGGAGTGTGTACAGGAGCCGGGGCGGTGACGGGCGACGTCACGGGTGTGACGGGTGACGTCACACTTGACGTCACACTATGTTTTCATTCCGTCCAACTGGGTGACGGGTGGCGCTGATGCGTGTCTCCCAGGCCTGCCCTGGTGGGTGGTGGTGGTG
>NC_059641.1:7572402-7692452 GCF_020424385.1 Procambarus clarkii
TTTGTCAATTCCCCTGAGTATTTTATATGTCCCTATCATATCTCCTCTCTCCCTTCTTTTCTCTAGTGTCGTAAGGTTCAGTTCCTTCAGCCGCTCTTCATATCCCATCCCTCGTAGCTCTGGGACAAGCCTCGTCGCAAACCTCTGAACCTTCTCCAGTTTCTTTATGTGTTTCTTCAGGTGGGGGCTCCATGATGGCGCGGCATACTCTAAGACGGGTCTCACGTAGGCAGTGTAAAGCGCCCTAAAAGCTTCCTCATTTAGGTTTCTGAATGAAGTTCTAATTTTCGCCAGTGTAGAGTACGCTGCTGTCGTTATCCTATTTATATGTGCCTCAGGAGTTAGATTGGGTGTCACATCCACTCCCAGGTCTCTTTCTCGAATCGTTACAGGTAGGCTGTTCCCCTTCATTGTGTACTGTCCCTTTGGTCTCCTGTCACCTGATCCCATTTCCATAACTTTACATTTACTGGTGTTAAACTCCAGTAGCCATTTCTCTGACCATCTCTGCAGCCTGTGTAAGTCCTCTTGGAGGATCCTACAATCCTCGTCTGTCACAACTCTTCTCATTAATTTTGCGTCATCTGCAAACATTGACATGTATGATTCCACTCCTGTAAACATATCATTTACGTAAATTAGAAAGAGGATTGGTCCCAGCACCGATCCTTGAGGTACTCCACTTGTTACTGTTCGCCAGTCCGACTTTTCGCCCCTTACCATTACCCTCTGGCTCCTTCCTGTTAGGTAGTTCTTCACCCATACTAGGGCCTTTCCGCTTACTCCTGCCTGCCTCTCAAGTTTGTATAGCAGTCTCATGTGCGGTACCGTATCAAAGGCCTTTTGGCAGTCAAGAAATATGCAGTCTGCCCAGCCTTCTCTGTCCTGCCTTATCCTTGTTACTTTATCATAGAATTCTAAAAGGTTTGTTAGGCATGATTTCCCTGTCCAGAACCCATGTTGGTGCTTGTTTACAAACCCAATGCTCTCCAGGTGCTCAACAAGTCTTAGCCTAATTATTCTTTCAAGTATTTTGCAGGGGATGCTTGTCAGTGATACGGGTCTGTAGTTAAGTGCCTCCTCCCTATCCCCCTTTTTGAAAATCGGTACGACATTTGCCTCCTTCCAGCAACTGGGCAATTCTCCCGACATAAGTGACTCATTGAAGATCATTGCCAGAGGCACGCTGAGAGCCTGCGCTGCCTCTTTAAGTATCCACGGTGATACTTTGTCTGGTCCAACAGCTTTATTTGCATCCAGTGTTGTCAACTGTTTCATTACATCCTCTGCTGTCACCTCTATATCTGATAGTCTTTCATCTTGGGTAATCTCTTCTAACAATGGGAGCTGCTCAGGCTCGGTAGTGAACACTCCATGGAATTTTGCATTCAGTACCTCGCAGATTTCCTTGTCGCTTTCTGTATATGCCCCTTCTGTTTTCCTCAGTCTTGTCACTTGGTCATTTACCGACATCTTCCTTCTTATATGGCTATGTAGTAATTTTGGTTGCTTTTTCGCTTTGACTGCAATATCGTTCTCATAATTTCTTTCCGACACTCGTCTTATGTTAATGTAATCATTCCTAGCTCTGTTACATCTAATCCTGTTGTCCTCTGTCCTTTGTCTTCTGTACTTCCTCCACTCCCTCCTGCTTCTCACCTTTGCTTCCTGACACTGTCTATTAAACCATGGGTTATTATATTCCCTCCTGCTTTTTTTCTTTATTGTTGGAATAAATCTATCTTCAGCCTCCTTGCATTTCAATATGACTTGGGTCATCATACCTTGCACTGTTTTTCCTCTAAGTTCTTCCTCCCACTGCACTTCTCCCAGGTAGTCCCTTATCCCTCTGTAGTCCCCTTTTCTGTAATCAAGTCTCCTTTCCCGGACCTCTTGTCCTTTGGTCACAATTTTAAGCTCCATCATGTAGTCAAAGGCTAGGACACAATGGTCACTAGCTCCTAGTGGTATTTCATGTTCCAACTGCTCGATGTCTTCTACATTCTGAGTGATAATGAGATCTAATAGGCTGGGCGTATCCCCTCCTCTTTCCCTAGTATCTTCTTTCACATGCTGTGTTAGGAAATTCCTGTCAATAACGTCTACCAGCTTCGCTCCCCAGGTCTCCTCCCCGCCATGGGGATTCCTCGTTTCCCAATCTATCTCTCCGTGATTTAGGTCCCCCATGACCAGCAGCTTCGCTCTCATTCTATGCGCTAAAGTTGCTGCCCTCTGCAGTTCATCCATACATGTCTTGTTGCTGTCCTCGTACTCCTGCCTGGGCCTTCTACTGTTTGGTGGGGGATTGTAGAGTATCAAGATTACAATCTTCTTCCCATCCACTGTCAGGGTTCCATGTATGAAGCTTGTGCTTTCATTGGTACCCGGATTTTCCAGCTCATCAAACTTCCATTTCCGCTTTATTAGTAGTGCCACTCCACCTCCCTGTCTCTGTGTCCTTTCTTTTCTTATCACCTGGTACCCCTCTGGAAAGATTGCATCCGAGATCATGCCATTTATTTTAGTTTCCACTATTGCCACTATGTCTGGGTCTGCCTCACTAACTCTTTCTTTTATCTCTTCTGCTTTATTGGCTACCCCATCAGCATTGGTGTACCAAACCTTGAGACTCTTCTTGGAAACTCGGGTGTCAGAGTTCCCCCTTTCACCAGGGGTCTGGGGGGAACTGGGGGGTGTCTGGGGGGCAAGTGGGGGCTGTGGGGGCTGTGGGGGCTGTGGGGGCGAGTGGGGGGGTGCTAGGGGGGTGCCTGGGAGTGCCTGGTAGGCAAATGGGGTCTGGGCATCTAGGGGGGTAAGAAGGGCATAATGGGTCTGAAAGTTAGGGGTCTGAATAGCATAGGGGGGTTGAGAAACAGAGAGAGACTGAGAGTCAGATAGAGGTTGAGAGGTTGGGGGGAAGAGGGATACTGAGGTGAGATGAGAATGGAGCATGGGTGCTGGGAGTGGAAGAGAGGGTATATTAGATAGGGGGGAATCGGGGTAGGTGGGGGTTTTGGGGTAGAAGAGGGGAAGAGGGAGATGGGGGAAGGTGTTAGGGGTCACAAGGTGAGGGGGTTAAATGTGGGCTGGAGGTGCATAGGAGGGGTGAGGGTTGGGTGGGGTTTGGGGTGAGTGGAAGAGGGGTGCAGTGGAAGCTGGGATGGAGTAGATGGAATTGAAGTCAATGGGGTAGAAGGGGCAGGGGAGTGGGAAGGGGTATTTGGGGAGGGGGGATGGGAAGGTGGGTTTGGGGAGGGCATGGCTTGACCCACTGGGGTCGCTGACAAGTGTGATGTAGCAGGGGCAGGGGAATCGTTGTGGAGGTGCAAATGTGGAAGGGACAGGGGGGTTTTGGGAGGCTGAGGCAGGGGGGATGTATAGGAGGGCTGAGTTGGGGAGGATGCGACCTGGGAGGTGACCTGGGAGGTGACCTGGGAGGTGACCTGGGATGTGACCTGGGAGGTGAGATTACCTGGGAGGTTAGTACGTTGTCGTTGTTGCCATCTATTTTTGTGGGCTGTTTGCTCATCTTTCGTCATAAACCTCTCTATAAACACATTGTAATGGGTTTCACTTCCTCTGAGTAAATGCTTGCTCCTCATTATGTACTCCACTGCCTCCTCATTGGAGAATTGCACCAGAACAGGTCTCTTCTTGGTACAATTGTAAGGTCCAACCCGTCGATTGATATCCACCTCGCGTTCTGCCATCTCTGCTCCAATACACCTCAATATCTCGTGCAATTCGTAATTTTCTGTTTCTATTCTCTCTTGTCTTGTTGGTGCCCTAGATTCGAATAATCCATGTATTATAATAGACCGTCTCCTCAGGAATTCATTGTCATGCTGGTAGCCTGTCCCCTGGGGATTCCCCATCCCAACCGCAGTCACTAACCCATCTCCCACTAATCCCACTCTATCCTTAGCCATGCTGCTAAACCTTCCTAATTCGTTTGTGATACGAGCACATTCCCTCTCCCAGTCCTCTCTTCCCTTCCTAATCTCTTCCTGAACATAGAGCATAAGTTCTTGTTTCTGCCTCTCTACCGCATCCTGTATTTGCTGAAATACCTCACTTTTAATCCCCTGGATTAGATCCTCCAACCAATCACTCCTTCTCTCTACAAATTTCCCTATTAATTTGTCTATAAATCTGTCCTCCTCCTCATCCCTGCTGGTGATTGACCTTGAACCCCTTCTAGTCATTGCAGTAACAATCTAGCCAAAAAGGCGCTCCTCAATACCTTGCACAATCTGCTAACACAATAGGTGAGTGAATCTCCAATCGTCGTCCCACGTGGTGATATAAGGGTTGCTGCCGAGGTGAGGTCACGCGGTCAGAGGTCGGTGAGGTCTGGTTTCACACTGCACAGTATTTCCTCAACTATTTTGAATTACGCTAATTAAACTGTTTTTCTTCACTACCTTATGGCTCTGGTCAAAACCCAAGGTTTTTTCATTCACTTGTACATTCACTTACAGTCTTTTTCACTTCGAAGTTTCCTGAGTACCCCTCCCACTCCACGAGTGATCCAGGAGCTCCCAACCCACGTCCACCCAACACGATGGTCACAAGACAAGTGTGTGTGTGTGTGTGTGTGTGTGTGTGGTGTGTGTGTGTGTGTACTCACCTATATGTACTCACCTATATGTGCTTGCAGGATCGAGCATTGACTCTTGGATCCCGCCTTTCCAGCTATCGGTTGTTTACAGCAATGACTCCTGTCCCATTTCCCTATCATACCTAGTTTTAAAAGTATGAATAGTATTTGCTTCCACAACCTGTTCCCCAAGTGCATTCCATTTTTCTACTACTCTCACGCTAAAAGAAAACTTCCTAACATCTCTGTGACTCATCTGAGTTTCCAGTTTCCACCCATGTCCCCTCGTTCTGTTATTATTACGTGTGAACATTTGATCTATTTCCACTTTGTCAATTCCCCTGAGTATTTTATATGTCCCTATCATATCTCCTCTCTCCCTTCTTTTCTCTAGTGTCGTAAGGTTCAGTTCCTTCAGCCGCTCTTCATATCCCATCCCTCGTAGCTCTGGGACAAGCCTCGTCGCAAACCTCTGAACCTTCTCCAGTTTCTTTATGTGTTTCTTCAGGTGGGGGCTCCATGATGGCGCGGCATACTCTAAGACGGGTCTCACGTAGGCAGTGTAAAGCGCCCTAAAAGCTTCCTCATTTAGGTTTCTGAATGAAGTTCTATTTTTCGCCAGTGTAGAGTACGCTGCTGTC
Organism: Procambarus clarkii; assembly: GCF_020424385.1. NCBI lineage: Eukaryota > Metazoa > Arthropoda > Malacostraca > Decapoda > Cambaridae > Procambarus > Procambarus clarkii. Next base: position 7,577,644 of record NC_059641.1, read on the forward strand.
GTTATCCTATTTATATGTGCCTCAGGAGTTAGATTAGGTGTCACATCCACTCCCAGGTCTCTTTCTCGAATCGTTACAGGTAGGCTGTTCCCCTTCATTGTGTACTGTCCCTTTGGTCTCCTGTCACCTGATCCCATTTCCATAACTTTACATTTACTGGTGTTAAACTCCAGTAGCCATTTCCCTGACCATCTCTGCAGCCTGTTTAAGTCCTCTTGGAGGATCCTACAATCCTCGTCTGTCACAACTCTTCTCATTAATTTTGCGTCATCTGCAAACATTGACATGTATGATTCCACTCCTGTAAACATATCATTTACGTAAATTAGAAAGAGGATTGGTCCCAGCACCGATCCTTGAGGTACTCCACTTGTTACTGTTCGCCAGTCCGACTTTTCGCCCCTTACCATTACCCTCTGGCTCCTTCCTGTTAGGTAGTTCTTCACCCATACTAGGGCCTTTCCGCTTACTCCTGCCTGCCTCTCAAGTTTGTATAGCAGTCTCATGTGTGGTACCGTATCAAAGGCCTTTTGGCAGTCAAGAAATATGCAGTCTGCCCAGCCTTCTCTGTCCTGCCTATCCTGTGTGTGTGTGTGTGTGTGTGTGTGTGTGTGTGTGTGTGTGTGTGTGTGTGTGTGTGTGTGTGTGTGTGTGTGTGTGTGTGGTGTGTGTGTGTGTGTGTGTGTGTGTGTGTGTGTGTGTGTGTGTGTGTGTGTGTGTGTGTGTGTGTGTGTGTGTGTGTGTGTGTGTGTGCGTGCGTGTGTGTGTACTCACCTAGTTGTGCTTGCGGGGGTTGAGCTCTGGCTCTTTGGTCCCGCCTCTCAACTGTCAATCAACTGTGTGTGTGTGTTTACTAGTTGTGTTTACTAGTTGTGTTTTTGCGGGGGTTGAGCTTTGCTCTTTCGGCCCGCCTCTCAACTGTCAATCAACTGTTTTACTAACTACTTTTTTTTTTCCCACACCACACACACACACACACCCCAGGAAGCAGCCCGTGACAGCTGACTAACTCCCAGGTACCTATTTACTGCTAAGGTAACAGGGGCACTTAGGGAGAAAGAAACTTTGCCCATTTGTTTCTGCCTCGTGCGGGAATCGAACCCGCGCCACAGAATTACGAGTCTTGCGCGCTATCCACCAGGCTACGAGGCCCCTGTAAGGCTAAGGCTACGAGGCTCCTGTGTGTGTGTGTGTGTGTGTGTATGTGTGTGTATGTGTGTGTGTGTGTGTGTGTGTGTGTGTGTGTGTGTGTGTGTGTGTGTGTGTGTGTGTGTGTGTGTGTGTGTGTGTGTACTCACCTAGTTGTGTTTGCGGGGGTTGAGCTCTGGCTCTGGTCCCGCCTCTCAACCGTCAATCAACTGGTGTACAGGTTCCTGAGCCTATTGGGCTCTATCATATCTACACTTGAAACTGTGTATGGAGTCAGCCTGCACCACATCACCCCCTAATGCATTCCATTTGTCAACCACTCTGACACTAAAAAAGTTCTTTCTAATATCTCTGTGGCTCATTTGGGCACTCAGCTTCCACCTGTGTCCCCTAGTGCGTGTGCCCCTTGTGTTAAACAGCCTGTCTTTATCAACCCTGTCGATTCCCTTGAGGATCTTGAATGTGGTGATCATGTCCCCCCTAACTCTTGTGTCTTCTGTGTGTGTGTGTGTGGTGGAGGCTCTCAAGAGCCCGGGGCCGGCACTCCTTGTGTGTGTTAATGGCCTCCTTAGAGGGGCCGCGATAACATGCTGGTGAACCAGGCTGTGGTGGTTGGCCCTTACAGGCCTATACCTTCTCTCTCAAGAATATCTTACCAACTTCTCAAGCCCAAAGGAGCGGCAAGAATAAGAAGAGGGTCAAGAAACAGAAAATAAGAAAAAAATAAGAGAATGAGAAAAAAATAAGAGAAAATAAGAAAAAAAATAAGAGAAAATGAGAAAAAATAAGAGAAAATGAGAAAAAATAAGAGAAAATGAGAACAAAATAAGAGAAAAAAATAAGAGAAAATGAGAAAAAATGAGAAAATAAGAAAAAAATAAGAGAAAATTAGAAAAAATAAGAGAAAATGAGAAAAAAAGGAGAAAATGAGAAAAAAAATAAGAGAAAATGAGAAAAAAATAAGAGAAAATGAGAAAAAAAATAAGAGAAAATGAGAAAAAATAAGAGAAAATGAGAACAAAATAAGAGAAAAAAAATAAGAGAAAATGAGAAAAAATGAGAAAATGAGAAAAAATGAGAAAATGAGAAAAAAAATAAGAGAAAATTAGAAAAAATAAGAGAAAATGAGAACAAAATAAGAGAAAAAAATAAGAGAAAATGAGAAAAAATAAGAGAAAATGAGAAAAAAATAAGAGAAAATGAGAAAAAAATAAGAGAAAATGAGAAAAAAATAAGAGAAAATGAGAAAAAAATAAGAGAAAAAGAGAAAAAATATGAATCCTGAACACTAAAGGAAAGACAAATAGTAAGAACAAATATATATTAAAAAAAATTAAAACAGGAAGTAAAAAAATGAATAAAAATAAAGCCACTCATTGATGACGTCATCATTATGACATTGATGACGTCATCATTATGAGAGACCCCAGAGTGCCACCAAAGGTTCTTAAGGTTCCCCAACGTCAAGAAACCGTCGTACTAACGTGCCCTTTGATCCTTCACCTGCCAGAGAACCCACAACAGAAAACGGGACAGTATGTCAATTTAGCGAGCCGCTTAAATTTTCTAGTTCGACAATTTTTGGGTTTAATACGTCGAAATGTGACGTTTTATGATGGGGACAGGTTGACTTTACAGGCAGTTTACGCCTGAATAAATCTCCCAACTAGAGTTTACCACAAGGAGATACACATGTTTCTGAATCAGATGATGCTGGAACATGTCATTCACAGCATCACCTTCAAGACAGTTTTCTGGAGATGAAGGAGTTGAGATGTGCTTCCCCAGCCTCCCACCAGGCGAGGTGTAACACCATCTCTCACCTCTGGCTACACCTGGCTCAAGTACCATGTTAGGCTCCAACCCGTCAGTCACCCACCTGCAAAGAGAAAAGAGACACCAGCATTAGTCAACACTCTCCCAGTAACATCTTGTTATTGTATGCAACCCTACAACACTGACCACCCCCCCCCTCCCCCAGCAATCAGGTGACCCAGGACGACACAATACCTAGTTGATGGGGTTCTGGGAGTTCTTCTACTCCCCAAGCCCGGCCCGAGGCCAGGCTTGACTTGTGAGAGTTTGGTCCACCAGGCTGTTGCTTGGAGCGGCCCGCAGGCCCACATACCCACCACAGCCCGGCCCGAGGCCAGGCTTGCCTTGTGAGAGTTTGGTCCACCAGGCTGTTGCTTGGAGCGGCCCGCAGGCCCACATACCCACCACAGCCCGGCCCGAGGCCAGGCGCGACTTGTGAGAGTTTGGTCCACCAGGCTGTTGCTTGGAGCGGTCCGCAGGCCCACATACCCACCACAGCCCGGCCCGAGGCCAGGCTTGACTTGTGAGAGTTTGGTCCACCAGGCTGTTGCTTGGAGCGGCCCGCAGGCCCACATACCCACCACAGCCCGGTTGGTCCGGCACTCCTTGAAGATAACTATCTAGTTTCCTCTTGAAGATGTCCACGGTTGTTCCGGCAATATTTCTTATGCTCGCTGGGAGGACGTTGAACAACCGCGGACCTCTGATGTTTATACAGTGTTCTCTGATTGTGCCTATGGCACCTCTACTCTTCACTGGACCTCTGATGTTTATACAGTGTTCTCTGATTATGCCTATGGCACCTCTACTCTTCACTGGACCTCTGATGTTTATACAGTGTTCTCTGATTGTGCCTATGGCACCTCTACTCTTCACTGGACCTCTGATGTTTATACAGTGTTCTCTGATTGTGCCTATGGCACCTCTGTTCTTCACTGGACCTCTGATGTTTATACAGTGTTCTCTGATTGTGCCTATGGCACCTCTGCTCTTCACTGGACCTCTGATGTTTATACAGTGTTCTCTGATTGTGCCTATGGCACCTCTGCTCTTCACTGGTTCTATTCTGCATTTTCTTCCATATCGTTCACTCCAGTACGTTGTTATTTTACTGTGTAGATTTGGGACCTGGCCCTCCAGTATTTTCCACGTGTATATTATTTGGTATCTCTCTCGTCTCCTTTCTTGTGAGTACATTTGGAGAGCTTTGAGACGATCCCAATAATTTAGGTGTTTTATCTCGTCTATGCGTGCCGTATATGTTCTCTGTATTCCCTCTATTTCAGCAATCTCTCCTGCTCTGAAGGGGAAGTGAGTACTGAGCAGTACTCAAGACGGGACAACACAAGTGACTTGAAGAGTACAACCATTGTGATGGGATCCCTGGATTTGAAAGTTCTCGTAATCCATCCTATCATTTTTCTGGCTGACGCGATATTTGCTTGGTTATGCTCCCTAAACGTTAGGTCGTCGGACATCATTATTCCCAAATCCTTGACATGCTGCTTTCCTACTATGGGCAGATTTGATTGTGTTTTGTACCCTGTATTATGTTTAAGGTCCTCATTTTTACCGTACCTGAGTACCTGGAATTTATCACTGTTAAACATCATGTTATTGTCTGCTGCCCAGTCGAAAACTTTGTTGACATCTACTTGTAGTTTTTCAATGTCTTCAATTCAGGAGAGGAAGGGAGTGGGGGAGACAGGAGAGGGAGGGAGAGAGAATGGAGGAGACGGGTGAGGGAGACGGGTGAGGGAGACGGGTGAGGGAGGAGGGGCAGAGAGAGGGAGGGAGGGAGGGGGAGAGGTGTCCATCACCATCACTAGACAAGTCATCAGAGCAGGGCGGGACAAGTTAATTAGGGAGGCCGTCGCTCGCCGCTCCACCAACTGCGCCCATATTAATTTATTACCCCAGGACGGGCGTGATGGAAGGGGGGGAGGGAGAGAGGGGGTGACAGCAGCCATGTGTCCCCCTCACCCCCCCCCCCTCTCCCCCCTTCTTATCTGAGTGTCCACCCTCCTCTCACCAGCACTACACCTGTCCCCTGATACTGTCTATCACTGCCCGTCACTATACTCTTCCTCTCCCAGGCATCTGTCTGTCTATCTGCCGTCTCGCATACCGTCAGCCCTGTAAACCAAGCGAGCAAGAGAAAACTGCCAGACGTGGTTTACACCCAATGAAGCTGGTTGCGTGTGTTTGAAGACAGCAATTGCGTGCGACAAACGCAAGCCGCAAGATGATGGTATCGTCAGCGGGTGCGTGTCAAGCCACCAGCGGGGACACCGTCCACGGACGGGAAGTGTGTAGTACCTGTCTCGCTGGGATGGGAGGACGGGGGGGGGGCAGGTCACGAAGACAGGAGTGGACGGTTCTGGCGAGAATTCTGAGGGGCAGGAAGGATATGCAGACTGTAAATCTCCCTTCAATCTCCATGGCATTCTGGCAGTTCTTCTTCCTGGGAAGCATCGAGTGCCCCCACCAGCAAGCAGTGCCAGCCGTCACTCACCTCCTACAGCGTGAGTGTCCCTCGCCTGCCATTGGGCACTCAAGAACTCTTAAGTAACAGACCTTAGGCACTCCTGGACCACTTAGGCCCAGCCCTACTCAAGAAGCATTTACACAACGCCCTTACGAAACCCTGTAAATCTTCCGTCAATCGAGCCGGATGTGTTTACATTTACGGAGCTGCTACGAGACTGTTTATAACTAATAACCGTAGATTGAGATGTTTCGCAGCTCATCTAGTTCATGAATGGCGACAAGATTGTGTATAGAGTTACCAGGCCGGTGGCCCGAGGCATGGTGCATGGCCCAAGGCCCGGTGGCCATGGCCTGCTTGCTTGTGGCCGGCTAGTACGCCAGCCACAAGCAAAAAAACTAGCCGGATTTGTCACGCAGTCAAACAGGAGATGCGGACGTCATTAAAAGTCAATTCAAACCGGCCAGAGGTATTACATAACCCAAGCTCTAAGGGGCTACAGGCAAGCCAGGGCGGGCCAGGGTGGGCCAGGGCGGGCCAGGGTGGGCCAGGAGGGCCCCCAGTGACCTCAGCGCCCCAGGTGGCGGGCCCCCACACACCATGCTAGCCAGGCCACCTTCAAGGATAACCACTAATCCACCTCCCGCATATATATCCGGGGACACCACTGATGGTGGTGGTGGTGGTGGTGGTGGTGGTGGTAGTGGTGGTGGTGGTGGTGGTGGTGGTGGTGGTGGTGGTGGTGGTGGTAGTGGTGGTGGTGGTGGTGGCTGGTGGCTGGTGGCTGGTGGCGGTGGTGGTGGCGGTGGTGGTGGTGGTGGAGGTGGTGGCTGGTGGCTGGTGGCTGCTGGTGGTGGTGGTGGTGGTGGTAGTGGTGGTGGTGGTGGCTGGTGGCTGGTGGCGGTGGTAGTGGTGGTGGTGGTGGCTGGTGGCTGGTGGTGGTGGTGGCTGGTGGTGGTGGTGGTGGTGGTGGTGGTGGTGGTGGTGGTGGTGGTGGTGGTAGTGGTGGTGGTGGTGGTAGTGGTGGTGGTGGTGGTGGTGGTGGTGGTGGTGGTAGTGGTGGTGGTCTGAACACCAAACATCCCCTTAGTCCTCACTCAACCACCACCACACAACTACCACAATCGCCGTCACCACCTTAGGACTACCACAACCACCTTACCTTGCCTACCTGGCGATGATTTCGGGGCTTGGCGTCCCCGCGGCCCGGTCCTCGACCAGGCCTCCTGGTTGCTGGACTGGTCAACCAGGCTGTTGGATGCGGCTGGTCACAGCCTGGTTGATCAGGTATCCTTTGGAGGTGTTTATCAAGTTCTCTCTTGAAGACTGTGAGGGGTCGGCCAGTTATGTCCCTTATGTGTAGTGGAAGCGTGTTGAACAGTCTCGGGCCTCTGATGTTGATAGTTCTCTCTTGAACACTGTGAGGGGTCGGCCAGTTATGTCCCTTATGTGTAGTGGAAGCGTGTTGAACAGTCTCGGGCCTCTGATGTTGATAATTCTCTCTTGAACACTGTGAGGGGTCGGCCAGTTATGTCCCTTATGTGTAGTGGAAGCGTGTTGAACAGTCTCGGGCCTCTGATGTTGATAGTTCTCTCTTGAACACTGCGAGGGGTCGGCCAGTTATGTCCCTTATGTGTAGTGGAAGCGTCTTGAACAGTCTCGGGCCTCTGATGTTGATAGTTCTCTCTTGAACACTGTGAGGGGTCGGCCAGTTATGTCCCTTATGTGTAGTGGAAGCGTGTTGAACAGTCTCGCGCCTCTGATGTTGATAGTTCTTTCTTGAACACTGTGAGGGGTCGGCCAGTTATGTCCCTTATGTGTAGTGGAAGCGTGTTGAACAGTCTCGGGCCTCTGATGTTGACAGTTCTTTCTTGAACACTGTGAGGGGTCGGTCAGTTATGTCCCTTATGTGTAGTGGAAGCGTGTTGAACAGTCTCGGGCCTCTGATGTTGATAGTTCTCTCTTGAACACTGTGAGGGGTCGGCCAGTTATGTCCCTTATGTGTAGTGGAAGCGTGTTGAACAGTCTCGGGCCTCTGATGTTGATAGTTCTCTCTTGAACACTGTGAGGGGTCGGCCAGTTATGTCCCTTATGTGTAGTGGAAGCGTCTTGAACAGTCTCGGGCCTCTGATGTTGATAGTTCTCTCTTGAACACTGTGAGGGGTCGGCCAGTTATGCCCCTTATGTGTAGTGGAAGCGTGTTGAACAGTCTCGGGCCTCTGATGTTGATAGTTCTCTCTCAGAGTACCTGTTGCACCTCTGCTCTTCAACGGGGGTATTCTGCACATCCTGCCATGCCTCCTGGTCTCATGTGGTGTTATTTCTGTGTGCAGGTTTGGGACCAGCCCCTCTAATATCTTCCACGTGTAAATTATTATGTATCTCTCCCGCCTGCGCTCAAGAGAATACAGAATTAGGCTCTTTAGTCGGTCCCAATAGTTTAGAGGTTTTACTGAGTGGATTCTAGCAGTAAAGGATCTCTGCACGCTCTCCAGGTCAGCAATTTCTCCAGCTTTGAAAGGGGCTGTCATTGTGCAGCAGTACTCCACCCTAGAGAGCACTAGCGTCTTGAAGAGTATCATCATCGGTATAGCATCTCTAGTGTGAAAAGTTCTTGTTATCCAACCTGTCATTTTTCTTGCAGTTGTGACGGCTACTTTATTGTGTTCTTTAAAGGTAAGGTCTTCCCACATGAGTACACCCAGATCCTTTACATTGCCTTTTCGTTCTATGTTATGATTTGCCTGAGTTTTGTACGTGGTTTCCGTTTTTATATTTTCAATTTTTCCGTAGCGCATGAGCTGGAACTTATCCTCGTTAAGTCACGCTATGACATTAACACGTCACGGGGTGACATCTGTCACGGGGTGACATCTGATGTATAATTTGAAGTTGGCTTCACATCCAAGAAAATTTCCTTTGGGTTACCCAATCTTGAGTGTTTAGCGGCTCGCGGAAGACAAAGAGTCTTACTGATTCCTCAGAATTTCACTCATGTCTTTGTTGTCATCTGTGAAAATTCCATCTCCCTTTTGCAGGAGAAAAAATATTTCGGATTTCTTCCATCCAGGCCCCCCCCCCTTCCCCTTCCCCTGGCCCATACAGCCCTTCCCCTCCCATACAACCCCTCCCCACCCCCCCAGCCCCCCCCCCTTCATCACCGTGGTCATTCTTGCATCTTGCAATTTTCCGCTATAAACATGTCAGCGCCGACAAGGCAACGGCGCTGATGTACGGCCGTGCCTTAGTGAGCCTGCTACACTGTGGGCTCCCGCGCCTGCCCTCTCTCATATGTTGCCTCATATGTTGCCTCACTGCTCCCTCACTGCTTCCCTCCCTCATGTTGCCTCACTGCTTCCCTCCCTCATGTTGCCTCACTGCTTCCCTCCCTCATGTTGCCTCACTGCTTCCCTCCCTCATGTTGCCTCACTGCTTCCCTCCCTCATGTTGCCTCACTGCTTCCCTCCCTCATGTTGCCTCACTGCTTCCCTCCCTCATGTTGCCTCACTGCTCCCTCACCTTCCCTCCCTCATGTTGCCTCACTGCTTCCCTCCCTCATGTTGCCTCACTGCTCCCTCACCTTCCCTCCCTCATGTTGCCTCACCTTCCCTCCCTCATGTTGCCTCACTGCTCCCTCACCTTCCCTCCCTCATGTTGCCTCACTGCTCCCTCACCTTCCCTCCCTCATGTTGCCTCACTGCTTCCCTCCCTCATGTTGCCTCACTGCTCCCTCACCTTCCCTCCCTCATGTTGCCTCACTGCTCCGTCACCTTCCCTCCCTCATGTTGCCTCATATGTTGCCTCACCTTCCCTCCCTCATGTTGCCTCACTACTCCCCCACCTTCCCTCCCTCATGTTGCCTCACTGCTCCCTCACCTTCCCTCCCTCATGTTGCCTCACCTTCCCTCCCTCATGTTGCCTCACCTTCCCTCCCTCATGTTGCCTCACCTTCCCTCCCTCATGTTGCCTCACCTTCCCTCCCTCATGTTGCCTCACCTTCCCTCCCTCATGTTGCCTCACTACTCCCCCACCTTCCCTCCCTCATGTCTCCGTACTAAATAGTTAAGTTTTATTGATCCTTGTCAATTCCTCAGAGAATTTTGTAGGTGGAGATCATGTCTCCTCTAACTCTTGAGTCTTCCAGGGACGTGAGGTTGAATTCCTGTAGCCTTTCCTTGTAACTCCTACCTCTCAGCTCTGGAACCAAATCCGGTGGCATACCTTTGAATCTTCTTTAACTTTGTCTTGTATTTTTATTGGGTATGGACTCCAGGCTGAAGCTGCATACCCCAGGATTGGTCTGACGTATGCTGTATACAAGGTTCTGAATGATTCCTTATTTACCATGGTTTAGGTATTCTCTTGTCCACTGGAGAATCTTACTTGGTACTCCTACCTGTTTCTCCAACTTACGAACCTGGGGTCCAGATTCACGAAGCAGTTACGCAAGCACTTACGAACCTGGGGCCAGATTCACGAAGCAGTTACGCAAGCACTTACGAACCTGGGGCCAGATTCACGAAAGCAGTTACGCAAGCACTTACGAACCTGGGGGCCAGATTCACGAAAGCAGTTACGCAAGCACTTACGAACCTGGAGGCCAGATTCACGACGCAGTTACGCAAGCACATACGAACCTGGGGCCAGATTCACGAAGCAGTTATGCAAGCACTTACGAACCTGGGGGCCAGATTCACGAAGCAGTTACGCAAGCACTTACGAACCTGGGACCAGATTCACGAAGCAGTTATGCAAGCACTTACGAACCTGGAGGCCAGATTCACGACGCAGTTACGCAAGCACATACGAACCTGGGGCCAGATTCACGAAGCAGTTACGCAAGCACTTACGAACCTGGGGGCCAGATTCACGAAGCAGTTACGCAAGCACTTACGAACCTGGGGGCCAGATTCACGAAGCAGTTACGCAAGCACTTACGAACCAGGAGGCCAGATTCACGAAGCAGTTATGCAAGCACTTACGAACCTGGAGGCCAGATTCACGACGCAGTTACGCAAGCACATACGAACCTGGGGCCAGATTCACGAAGCAGTTACGCAAGCACTTACGAACCTGGGGGCCAGATTCACGAAGCAGTTACGCAAGCACTTACGAACCTGGGGGCCAGATTCACGAAGCAGTTACGGAAGCACTTAGGAACCTGGGGGCCAGATTCACGAAGCAGTTACGGAAGCACTTACGAACCTGTCCATCTTTTCTCAATCTTTGGCGGCTTTGTTTACAATTATTAAACAGTTAATGAGCTCCGAAGCACCAGGAGGCTGTTTATAACAATAACAACAGTTGATTGGCAAGTTTTCATGCTTGTAAACTGTTTAATAAATGTAACCAAAGCCGTCAAAGATTGAGGAAAGATGTACACGTTCGTAAGTGCTTGCGTAACTGCTTCGTGAATCTAGCCCCAGCCTCTTATAGGGTACTGTGTCAAAAGCTTTCTGGCAGTCTAAGAAAATGCAGTCTACCTATTCTACTCTTTCTTATCTAATGTTTGTCATATGGTCGTAGAATTTTATTAAATCTGTGAGGCATGATTTGGTATCCTGATTTACCACCTGACCTGATGTAGATCAGGTCAGGAGGCCTGACAAGTGATTGGACAGCGCTTCGGAATCGTAGTCCTAAGGTTCCGGGTTCGATCCCCGGTAGAGGCGGAAACAAATGGGCAGAGTTTCTTTCACGCTGATGACCCTGTTCTCAGGATCATCAGAGGTGCAAGAAACTCTGCCCATTGATTTCCGCCTCCACCGGGGGTCGAACCCGGAACCCCAGGGCTACGAATCCGAAGCGTTGTCCACTCAGCCATCAGGCCCGTGAACATTACGCCAATTTCCAAGCGGTTTAGAGCCGGCAGCGTCTGGGGTCAACAGAGGTCAAGGAGCCTCACTTCCTTAACTGTAAGATGCAAGACAATGCCAGACGCAAGTCACCTCATTAAGGACATAACAAACAAACAAACAAACAACATGTCAGCGTCTCCAGGATGATTGATTATTATTATTTTCTACCACAGACGTGGCCAGACATTTACAATGCTAACCAGCATATATACACATTTTCTTCTGTCCTCCATGGACAGGGTGAGAGATGTGTTCAACATATAGTTCAAGGGTTTATTGAACACTCAACCACAGAAGGTGATTCGGTGCTTTTAAAATGCTAAGCTAACCTACATACGTAAATACATAGATACACAGATTTACGTATGCCCTACATAAAGTGTTAGGTGATGAAGGTGCTTTTACAAGCTCAGGTTATATAGTTACATCATATACATTGTATAATTGATACATTACATGGACTTGGGAACAAGTCCCATATATCATCAAGTGTTCCAGTACTCATATAGACTCCACTAGAGGAGTTTGTGATTACCTGTGGGGAGGTGAGGAAGCATCTGCTAGATTTGGACGTGACAAAGGCTATAGACCCGGATGGAATATCACCGTGGATACTAAAGGAAGGAGCAGAGGCTCTGTGTCTACCACTCCCCATTGTGTACAAGTCACTGGTAACAGGTGAACTGCCTAAAATTTGGAAGACGGCCAATGTAGTCCCAATATACAAGAAGGGTGATAGGCAGGAGGCACTGAACTACAGGCCAGTGTCTCTAACTTGCATACCATGCAAGATGGAGAAGATTGTGCGAAAAAAGCTAGTGGAACATCTGGAGCAAAAGAACTTTGTAACACAGCATCAACATGGGTTCAGAGATGGCAAATCATGCCTCACAGGTTTAATTGAGTTCTATGACCAGGCAACAAAAATTAGGCAAGAGAGAGAGGGCTGGGCAGACTGCATATTTCTGGACTGCCAGATAGCCTTTGACACAGTACCACATAAGAGACTAGTGCACAAACTGGAGATGCTGGCAGGAGTGAATGGGAAAGTACTCCACTGGATAAGAGAGTACCTAAGCAACACGACACAGCGAGTCACTGAAAGGGTTCAGGTCTCGGAGTGGCGGGGAGTCACCAGTGGAGTCCCACAGGGATCAGTCCTTGGACCTATACTGTTTCTGATATACGTAAATGATCTCCCAGAATGAATAGACTCGTTCCTCTCAATGTTTGCTGATGATGCAAAAATTATGAGGAGGATCAGGACAGAGGAGGATAGTATAAGGAAAGGTTCAACAAATGGCTACTAAAGTTTAACCCAAGTAAATGTAAGGTAATGGAACTAAGAGGAGGCATTTGGAGGCCAAACACAGGATACCGAATGGGAGATGCAGTCCTTCACGAAACGGACAGAGGTTATCTTGAGGTTATCTTGAGATGATTTCGGGGCTTTAGTGTCCCCGCGGCCCGGTCCTCGACCAGGCCTCCACCCCCAGGAAGCAGCCCGTGACAGCTGACTAACTCCCAGGTACCTATTTACTGCTAGGTAACAGGGGCATTCAGGGTGAAAGAAACTTTGCCCATTTGTTTCTGCCTCGTGCGGGAATCGAACCCGCGTCACAGAATTACGAGTCCTGCGCGCTATCCACCAGGCTACGAGGCCTCCCTCGTAGCCTGGGTCTACGAGGGTCCAGAGGGTCTACGGTCTACGGAGGGTCTACGGTCTACGGAGGGTCTACGGTCCAGAGAGAAGGATCTAGAAGATAATATCACGCCAAACCTGTCTCCTAAAGCCCACATAAAAAGAATAACGTCTGCGGCATATGCGAGGCTGGTTAACATCAGAACAGCCTTCAGGAACCTGTGTAAGGAATCATTCAGAACTCTTGTATACCACATATGTAAGACCAATCCTGGAGTATGCGGCCCCAGCATGGAGCCCGTACCTTGTCCAGCACAAGACGAAGCTGGAAAAAGTTCAGTGCCACTAAACTAGTCCCAGAACTAAGAGGCATGAGTTACGAGGAAAGGCTGCGGGAACTGCACCTTACCTGGCTGAAAGACAGAAGAGTAAGGGGAGACATGACCACAACCTACAAAATCCTCAGGGGAATCGACCGGGTAAACAAGGATGAACTATTCAACACTGGCGGGACGCGAACAAGGGGACACAGGTGGAAACTGAGTACCCACATGATCCACAGAGACGTTAGAAGGAACTTTGTCAGTGTCAGAGTAGTTAACAGGTGGAATGCATTAGGCAGTGATGTGGTGGAGGCTGACTCCATACACAGTTTCAAGTGTAGATATGATAGAGCCCAATAGGCTCAGGAACCTGGACACCAGTTGATTGACGGTTGAGAGGCGGGACCAAAGAGCCAGAGCTCAACCCCCGCAAGCACAACTAGGTGAGTACAGGTGGAAACTGAGTACCCACATGATCCACAGAGACGTTAGAAGGAACTTTGTCAGTGTCAGAGTAGTTAACAGGTGGAATGCATTAGGCAGTGATGTGGTGGAGGCTGACTCCATACACAGTTTCAAGTGTAGGTATGATAGAGCCCAATAGGCTCAGGAACCTGTACACCAGTTGACTGACAGTTGAGAGGCGGGACCAAAGAGCCAGAGCTCAACCCCCACAAGCACAACTAGACGAGTACACACAGCCAATCACCACACAAGCTGCACCTCCAGAAACAACAACAACAAGTCTCGGATTAAAAACCTTGTAATGAGCCGCAAATGTTCCCAAAAACCGCAAAGTTATTCCCAGTTAGTAATGAGGTGGAGAAGTGGCGGTGATGGCGGCCGGTGCGGGGTGACCCAGCCTAATACACCGCGCCAGATAACGGATCATGTCATTACTGAACCTTTACGCTATCGTAAACAAGTGCACGCGGGCCGGGCACGGTCACCCCCCCCCCCCTCTACACACACACACACACACACACACACACACACACACACACACACACACACACACACACACGTACAGCATGTCAGAGAACCCACAAGGATGAGAGGAAACGACGAACCAGCGAGACTCGACCTGGTTTTCACCCTGAACGACTCCGACATAAGAGAAATCAGTTTTGAGGCCCCAGTAGGAATGAGCGACCACAGTGTATTGGTGTTTGAGTACCTGATTGAAGAAGGGTTATTGAACTCGAAGAGGGATACCGAAACCAAAAGGTTAGCATACCGAAAGGGAAACTATGAGGAGATAAGAAAATGCCTAGCAGATATAGCATGGGAAACAGAGCTCAGGGAAAAGACGGCCCAAGATATGATGGACTACATCACGGAAAAATGCAAGGACGCAGCAAACAAGTTTGTCCCAGCCCAAAAGGAAAACAGTGAAATGAAGATGAGAAACCCATGGTTTAATCAGAGATGTAGGCTAGCTAAGCAGCAAAGTAAAAGGGCATGGAGAAACTATAGGAATAACAGGACACTGGAGAGCAGAGAAAGATATCAGAATGCCAGGAATGAATATGTCAGGATGAGAAGAGAGGCAGATAGACAATATGAAAATGACATCGCAAGCAAGGCAAAGACTCAGCCTAAATTGCTGCATAGCCACATCAGGAGAAAAACAACAGTAAAGGAACAGGTTATGAAATTAAGGATAGGGGCAGAAGGATTCACTACAAACGACAAGGAAGTGTGTGAGGAACTGAATAAGAAATTCCAGGAGGTCTTCACCTTAGAGCAAGGAGAAATCCCAGAGATAAGAGAGGGAATAGCTAACCAGGAACCACTGGAAGAGTTTGAGATTACCAGCGGGGAAGTAAGGAAGTGTTTACTAGAGTTGGATGTGACAAAGGCTATAGGCCCAGATGGAATCTCCCCTTGGATACTAAAGGAAGGAGCAGAAGAACTGTGCCTCCCGCTCTCCATGGTGTATAACAAATCACTGGCAACAGGGGAACTGCCAGAAATTTGGAAAGCAGCTATCGTAGTCCCGATATACAAGAAAGGGGATAGACAGGAGGCACTGAATTACAGGCCAGTGTCCCTAACCTGCATACCATGCAAGATGATGGAGAAGATTGTGCGAAGAAAGCTAGTGGAGCACCTGGAGCGAAAGAACTTTGTAACACAGCATCAACATGGATTCAGGGATGGCAGGTCCTGCCTCACAGGGTTACTTGAATTCTACGACCAGGCAACAAAAATAAGGCAAGAAAGAGAAGGGTGGGCAGACTGCATATTTTTGGATTGTCAGAAAGCCTTTGATACAATGCCACACAAGAGGCTAGTGAAAAAACTGGAGATGCAGGCTGGAGTGAAAGGGAAGGTACTCCGTTGGATAGAGGAGTACCTAAGTAACAGGAGACAACGAGTCAGTGTGAGGGGTGAGGTCTCAGATTGGCGAGATGTTACGAGTGGAGTCCCGCAGGGGTCAGTCCTTGGACCTATACTGTTTCTGATATATGTAAATGATCTTCCAGAGGGTATAGATTCGTTCCTCTCAATGTTTGCCGATGATGCAAAAATTATGAGGAGGATTGAAACTGAGGACGATAGTAGGAGGCTACAAGATGACCTAGACAGACTGAGTGAATGGTCCAACAAATGGCTGTTGAAGTTCAACCCGAGTAAATGCAAAGTAATGAAACTAGGCAGTGGAAATAGGAGGCCAGACACAGGATACAGAATAGGAGATGAAGTACTTAATGAAACGAACAGAGAGAAAGATCTAGGAGTTGATATCACACCAAACCTGTCTCCTGAAGCCCACATAAAAAGAATAACGTCTGCGGCATATGCGAGGCTGGCTAACATCAGAACAGCGTTCAGGAACCTGTGTCAGGAATCATTCAGAATCTTGTACACCACATATGTAAGACCAATCCTGGAGTATGCGGCCCCAGCATGGAGCCCGTACCTTGTCAAGCACAAGGCGAAGCTGGAAAAAGTCCAAAGGTATGCCACTAGACTAGTCCCAGAACTAAGAGGCATGAGTTACGAAGAAAGGCTGCGGGAAATGCACCTTACGACACTGGAAGACAGAAGAGTAAGGGGAGACATGATCACAACCTACAAAATCCTAAGAGGAATCGACCGGGTAAACAACGATAAACTATTCAACACTGGTGGGACGCGAACAAGGGGACACAGGTGGAAGCTGAGTACCCAAATGAGCCACAGAGACGTTAGAAGGAACTTTTTCAGTGTCAGAGTAGTTAACGGATGGAATGCATTAGGCAGTGATGTGGTGGAGGCTGACTCCATACACAGTTTTAAATGTAGATATGATAGAGCCCAATAGGCTCAGGAATCTGTACACCAGTTGATTGACAGTTGAGAGGAGGGACCAAAGAGCCAAAGCTCAACCCCCGCAAGCACAAATAGGTGAGTACTTACACACACACACACACACACACACACACACACCCACACCCACACCCACACCCACCCCCCCCCCACACACACACACACACACACACACACACACACACACACACACACACACACACACACACACACACACACACACACACACACACACCCACACACACCCACACCCCCCCCCCCCCGCACACACACACACACACACACACACACACACACACACACACACACACACACACACACACACGGACGGTTGCTACACCTACACCGCTCAACAATGGTATTTAAGGTACTTGGAAGCGTACTGACAGAGACAGATTGAGAGACGGAGTGTTCATTAGCACGCTTTCCCCGGCCAGGTGTGACACCCCTCCACCAAAACCCCACACGACCCCCACCCCCCACAACACCTCCCCCCCACCCACACCCCCCCTTTCAAGACCCAGGGACCCCAGTCCCAGGGACTTACTGTTACGACTCTTCCCATGCGGCCATTACATGCAGGGACCTCCTAGTCACAAGACCTTCTGTAACTTCCCGTTTTCTTTGCCTCATGTACCCTGATAATGAGGAAATTATAACGTCCCCACTCTTCCTTCCTCATATTTAATACCGTTGTTCCCGCTCTCTGTACTTCCCTTCTGCTTGATGGGGTTCTGGGAGTTGTTCTACTCCCCAAGTTCGGCCCGAGGCCAGGCTTGACTTGTGAGAGTTTGGTCCACCAGGCTGTTGCTTGGAGCGGCCCGCAGGCCCACATACCCACCACAGCCCGGCCCGAGGCCAGGCTTGACTTGTGAGAGTTTGGTCCACCAGGCTGTTGCTTGGAGCGGCCCGCAGGCCCACATACCCACCACAGCCCGGCCCGAGGCCAGGCTCGACTTGTGAGAGTTTGGTCCACCAGGCTGTTGCTTGGAGCGGCCCGCAGGCCCACATACCCACCACAGCCCGGCCCGAGGCCAGGCTTGACTTGTGAGAGTTTGGTCCACCAGGCTGTTGCTTGGAGCGGCCCGCAGGCCCACATACCCACCACAGCCCGGCCCGAGGCCAGGCTTGACTTGTGAGAGTTTGGTCCACCAGGCTGTTGCTTGGAGCGGTCCGCAGGCCCACATACCCACCACAGCCCGGCCCGAGGCCAGGCTGGACTTGTGAGAGTTTGGTCCACCAGGCTGTTGCTTGGAGCGGCCCGCAGGCCCACATACCCACCACAACCCGGCCCGAGGCCAGGCTTGACTTGTGAGAGTTTGGTCCACCAGGCTGTTGCTTGGAGCGGCCCGCAGGCCCACATACCCACCACAGCCCGGCCCGAGACCAGGCGCGACTTGTGAGAGTTTGGTCCACCAGGCTGTTGCTTGGAGCGGCCCGCAGGCCAACATACCCACCACAGCCCGGCCCGAGGCCAGGCTTGACTTGTGAGAGTTTGGTCCACCAGGCTGTTGCTTGGAGCGGCCCGCAGGCCCACATACCCACCACAGCCCGGCCCGAGGCCAGGCTTGACTTGTGAGAGTTTGGTCCACCAGGCTGTTGCTGGGAGCGGCCCGCAGGCCCACATACCCACCACAGCCCGGCCCGAGGCCAGGCTTGACTTGTGAGAGTTTGGTCCACCAGGCTGTTGCTTGGAGCGGCCCGCAGGCCCACATACCCACCACAGCCCGGCCCGAGGCCAGGCTTGACTTGTGAGAGTTTGGTCCACCAGGCTGTTGCTTGGAGCGGCCCGCAGGCCCACATACCCACCACAGCCCGGCCCGAGGCCAGGCTTGACTTGTGAGAGTTTGGTCCACCAGGCTGTTGCTTGGAGCGGCCCGCAGGTCCACATACCCACCACAGCCCGGCCCGAGGCCAGGCTTGACTTGTGAGAGTTTGGTCCACCAGGCTGTTGCTTGGAGCGGCCCGCAGGCCCACATACCCACCACAGCCCGGCCCGAGGCCAGGCTCGACTTGTGAGAGTTTGGTCCACCAGGCTGTTGCTTGGAGCGGCCCGCAGGCCCACATACCCACCACAGCCCGGCCCGAGGCCAGGCGCGACTTGTGAGAGTTTGGTCCACCAGGCTGTTGCTTGGAGCGGCCCGCAGGCCCACATACCCACCACAGCCCGGCCCGAGGCCAGGCTTGACTTGTGAGAGTTTGGTCCACCAGGCTGTTGCTTGGAGCGGCCCACAGGCCCACATACCCACCACAGCCCGGCCCGAGGCCAGGCTTGACTTGTGAGAGTTTGGTCCACCAGGCTGTTGCTTGGAGCGGCCCGCAGGCCCACATACCCACCACAGCCCGGCCCGAGGCCAGGCTTGACTTGTGAGAGTTTGGTCCACCAGGCTGTTGCTTGGAGCGGCCCGCAGGTCCACATACCCACCACAGCCCGGCCCGAGGCCAGGCTTGACTTGTGAGAGTTTGGTCCACCAGGCTGTTGCTTGGAGCGGCCCGCAGGTCCACATACCCACCACAGCCCGGCCCGAGGCCAGGCGCGACTTGTGAGAGTTTGGTCCACCAGGCTGTTGCTTGGAGCGGCCCGCAGGCCCACATACCCACCACAGCCCGGCCCGAGGCCAGGCTTGACTTGTGAGAGTTTGGTCCACCAGGCTGTTGCTTGGAGCGGCCCGCAGGCCCACATACCCACCACAGCCCGGCCCGAGGCCAGGCTTGACTTGTGAGAGTTTGGTCCACCAGGCTGTTGCTTGGAGCGGCCCGCAGGCCCACATACCCACCACAGCCTGGTTGATCCAGCACTTATTGTAGAAAGCAATCTAGGCCTCCAGTGTCCTGTAGTGGTGGCACCTTTGGACGGTGTTGGTTAACAGGAAAGTGCTTATTATCCTGGTTTTCCTTCGTGTTGGTACGAGTTGTCAACACGTATCATGGGCACAGTTTCTGATGCGCCTGTTCACCTAGCAGTAAATAGGTACCTGGGAATTAGGCAGCTGCTACGGGCTGCTTCCTGGAGACGCCTGTGAGAGGAGAGAGGGACAGATGGAGCAAGAGCAAAAAAAAAAGAGAGAGAGAGAGAGAGAGAGAGAGAGAGAGAGAGAGAGAGAGAGAGAGAGAGAGAGAGAGAGAGAGAGAGAGAGAGAGAGAGAGAGAGAGAGAGAGAGAGAGAGAGAGCTAGAGAGAGAGAGCTAGAGAGAGAGAGAGAGCGAGCTAGAGAGCGAGCTAGAGAGCGAGCTAGAGAGAGAGCTAGAGAGAGAGCTAGAGAGAGAGCTAGAGAGAGAGCTAGAGAGAGAGAGGAAGAGAGAGAACAAGAGAGTGGTAGAGCCAGCAGCAGGAGCAGCGTGCTGGTAGGGACCATTGCCGGAGCTGTCAGGGGCAGGAGGAGTTACTGGCAGGAGCCGCCAAGGTCCACACTCCAGGAAGGTTACGGCCCAGATAGCGTAGTGCTCCCCCGACCTCCTCACAAACACCCCCACAACCCCACCTTCCGTCTCTCACAACCCCTCACACAGCCCCTCACACAACCCTCACACAGCCCCTCACACAACCCCTCACACAGCCCCTCACACAGCCCCTCACACAACCCCTCACACAACCCCTCACACAGCCCCTCACACAACCCTCACACAACCCTCACACAGCCCCTCACACAACCCCTCACACAACCCCTCACACAACCCCTCACACAACCCTCACACAACCCCTCACACAGCCCCTCACACAACCCTCACACAACCCCTCACACAACCCTCACACAACCCTCACACAGCCCCTCACACAACCCTCACACAACCCCTCACACAGCCCCTCACACAACCCTCACACAGCCCCTCACACAACCCCTCACACAACCCCTCACACAACCCCTCACACAACCCTCACACAACCCCTCACACAGCCCCTCACACAACCCTCACACAACCCCTCACACAACCCTCACACAGCCCCTCACACAGCCCCTCACACAACCCTCACACAACCCCTCACACAGCCCCTCACACAACCCTCACACAGCCCCTCACACAACCCTCACACAACCCCTCACACAACCCTCACACAACCCTCACACAACCCTCACACAACCCCTCACACAACCCCTCACACAACCCCTCACACAACCCCTCACACAACCCCTCACACAACCCTCACACAGCCCTCACACAGCCCTCACACAACCCCTCACACAACCCTCACACAACCCTCACACAACCCCTCACACAACCCCTCACACAGCCCCTCACACAACCCCTCACACAGCCCCTCACACAACCCTCACACAACCCCTCACACAACCCTCACACAGCCCCTCACACAACCCTCACACAGCCCCTCACACAACCCTCACACAACCCTCACACAACCCTCACACAGCCCCTCACACAACCCTCACACAGCCCCTCACACAACCCCTCACACAGCCCCTCACACAACCCTCACACAACCCCTCACACAACCCTCACACAACCCTCACACAACCCCTCACACAACCCTCACACAACCCTCACACAACCCTCACACAACCCCTCACACAACCCCTCACACAACCCTCACACAACCCTCACACAACCCTCACACAACCCTCACACAACCCTCACACAACCCTCACACAACCCTCACACAACCCTCACACAACCCTCACACAACCCCTCACACAACCCTCACACAACCCTCACACAACCCTCACACAACCCCTCACACAGCCCTCACACAACCCTCACACAACCCCTCACACAACCCTCACACAGCCCTCACACAACCCTCACACAACCCCTCACACAGCCCTCACACAACCCCTCACACAACCCTCACACAACCCTCACACAACCCCTCACACAACCCTCACACAGCCCTCACACAACCCTCACACAACCCCTCACACAACCCCTCACACAACCCCTCACACAGCCCCTCACACAGCCCTCACACAACCCTCACACAGCCCCTCACACAACCCTCACACAACCTCTCACACAACCCTCACACAACCCCTCACACAACCCTCACACAGCCCTCACACAACCCCTCACACAACCCCTCACACAGCCCTCACACAACCCCTCACACAACCCTCACACAACCCTCACACAACCCCTCACACAACCCTCACACAACCCCTCACACAACCCTCACACAACCCTCACACAACCCCTCACACAGCCCCTCACACAACCCTCACACAACCCTCACACAACCCTCACACAACCCTCACACAACCCCTCACACAGCCCCTCACACAACCTCTCACACAGCCCCTCACACAACCCCTCACACAACCCTCACACAACCCTCACACAACCCTCACACAACCCTCACACAACCCCTCACACAACCCTCACACAACCCTCACACAACCCTCACACAACCCTCACACAACCCCTCACACAACCTCTCACACAACCCTCACACAACCCTCACACAGCCCTCACACAACCCTCACACAACCCTCACACAGCCCCTCACACAACCCTCACACAGCCCCTCACACAGCCCTCACACAACCCTCACACAACCCTCACACAACCCTCACACAACCCTCACACAACCCCTCACACAGCCCCTCACACAACCCCTCACACAACCTCTCACACAGCCCCTCACACAACCCCTCACACAGCCCCTCACACAACCTCTCACACAACCCCTCACACAACCCTCACACAACCCTCACACAACCCTCACACAACCCTCACACAACCCTCACACAACCCTCACACAACCCTCACACAACCCTCACACAACCCTCACACAGCCCTCACACAACCCTCACACAACCCTCACACAGCCCCTCACACAACCCTCACACAGCCCCTCACACAACCCTCACACAGCCCCTCACACAGCCCCTCACACAGCCCCTCACACAACCCCTCACACAACCCCTCACACAACTCCTCACACAACCCTCACACAACCCTCACACAACCCTCACACAACCCTCACACAACCCCTCACACAACCCTCACACAACCCCTCACACAGCCCCTCACACAACCCCTCACACAACTCCTCACACAACCCTCACACAACCCTCACACAACCCTCACACAACCCCTCACACAACCCTCACACAACCCTCACACAACCCTCACACAACCCTCACACACACACCCTCACACAACCCTCACACAACCCTCACACAACCCTCACACAACCCTCACACAACCCCTCACACAACCCTCACACAACCCCTCACACAGCCCCTCACACAACCCCTCACACAACCCTCACACAACCCTCACACAACCCTCACACAACCCTCACACAGCCCCTCACACAACCCTCACACAACCCCTCACACAGCCCCTCACACAACCCCTCACACAACTCCTCACACAACCCTCACACAACCCTCACACAACCCTCACACAACCCCTCACACAACCCTCACACAACCCTCACACAACCCCTCACACAACCCTCACACAACCCTCACACAACCCCTCACACAACCCCTCACACAACCCCTCACACACACAACCTCACACAACCCTCACACAACCCCTCACACAACCCCTCACACAACCCCTCACACAACCCCTCACACAACCCCCTCACACAACCCTCACACAACCCTCACACAACCCTCACACAACCCCTCACACAACCCTCACACAACCCCTCACACAACCCTCACACAACCCTCACACAACCCTCACACAACCCTCACACAACCCTCACACAACCCTCACACAACCCCTCACACAACCCTCACACAACCCTCACACAACCCTCACACAACCCTCACACAACCCTCACACAACCCTCACACAACCCTCACACAACCCCTCACACAACCCCACACAACCCCTCACACAACCCTCACACAACCACAACCCTCACACAACCCTCACACAACCCTCACACAACCCTCACACAACCCTCACACAACCCTCACACAACCCCCTCACACAACCCTCACACAACCTCACACAACCCTCACACAACCCTCACACAACCCTCACACAACCCTCACACAACCCTCACACAACCCTCACACAACCCTCACACAACCCTCACACAACCCTCAAACACCCCACACACAACCCCACACACCACCCTCACACAACCCCTCACACAACCCTCACACAACCCTCACACAACCCTCACACAACCCTCACACAACCCTCACACAACCCTCACACAACCCTCACACAACCCTCACACAACCCTCACACAACCCCTCACACAACCCTCACACAACCCTCACACAACCCCTCACACAACCCTCACACAACCCCTCACACAACCCTCACACAACCCTCACACAACCCTCACACAACCCTCACACAACCCCTCACACAACCCTCACACAACCCTCACACAACCCTCACACAACCCTCACACAACCCTCACACAACCCTCACACAACCCCTCACACAACCCCTCACACAACCCTCACACAACCCTCACACAACCCTCACACAACCCCTCACACAACCCTCACACAACCCTCACACAACCCTCACACAACCCTCACACAACCCTCACACAACCCTCACACAACCCTCACACAACCCCTCACACAACCCTCACACAACCCCTCACACAACCCTCACACAACCCTCACACAACCCTCACACAACCCTCACACAACCCTCACACAACCCTCACACAACCCCTCACACAACCCTCACACAACCCTCACACAACCCCTCACACAACCCTCACACAACCCTCACACAACCCTCACACAACCCTCACACAACCCTCACACAACCCTCACACAACCCCTCACACAACCCTCACACAACCCTCACACAACCCTCACACAACCCTCACACAACCCTCACACAACCCCTCACACAACCCTCACACAACCCTCACACACACACAACCCCTCACACAACCCTCACACAACCCCTCACACAACCCTCACACAACCCCTCACACAACCCCTCACACAACCCCTCACACAACCCCTCACACAACCCCTCACACAACCCCTCACACAGCCCCTCACACAACCCTCACACAACCCTCACACAACCCTCACACAGCCCCTCACACAACCCTCACACAACCCTCACACAACCCTCACACAACCCTCACACAACCCTCACACAACCCTCACACAACCCTCACACAACCCTCACACAACCCCTCACAAAACCCTCACACAACCCTCACACAACCCCTCACACAACCCCTCACACAACCCCTCACACAACCCTCACACAACCCTCACACAACCCTCACACAACCCTCACACACCCCTCACACAACCCCTCACACAACCCTCACACAACCCTCACACAACCCTCACACAACCCCTCACACAACCCTCACACAACCCTCACACAACCCTCACACAACCCCTCACACAACCCTCACACAACCCTCACACAACCCTCACACAACCCTCACACAACCCTCACACAACCCTCACACAACCCCCACACAACCCTCACACAACCCTCACACAACCCTCACACAACCCTCACACAACCCTCACACAACCCTCACACAACCCTCACACAACCCCTCACACAACCTCTCACACAACCCTCACACAACCCTCACACAACCCTCACACAACCCTCACACAACCCTCACACAACCCTTACACAACCCCTCACACAGCCCCTCACACAGCCCCTCACACAACCCTCACACAACCCTCACACAACCCTCACACAACCCCTCACACAACCCTCACACAACCCTCACACAACCCTCACACAACCCCTCACACAACCCTCACACAACCCTCACACAACCCTCACACAACCCTCACACAACCCTCACACAACCCCTCACACAACCCCTCACACAACCCTCACACAACCCTCACACAACCCCTCACACAACCCCTCACACAACCCTCACACAACCCTCACACAACCCTCACACAACCCCTCACACAACCCTCACACAACCCTCACACAACCCTCACACAGCCCCTCACACAACCCCTCACACAACCCTCACACAACCCTCACACAACCCTCACACAACCCCTCACACACCCCTCACACAACCCTCACACAACCCTCACACAACCCTCACACAACCCCTCACACAACCCCTCACACAACCCCTCACACAACCCCTCACACAACCCTCACACAGCCCCTCACACAACCCTCACACAACCCTCACACAACCCTCACACAACCCTCACACAACCCTCACACAACCCTCACACAACCCTCACACAACCCTCACACACCCTCACACAACCCTCACACAACCCTCACACAACCCTCACACAACCCTCACACAACCCTCACACAACCCTCACACAACCCTCACACAACCCTCACACAACCCCTCACACAACCCTCACACAACCCTCACACAACCCTCACACAACCCTCACACCCCTCACACAACCCCACACAACCCTCACACATCCCTCACACAACCCCCACACAACCCTCACACAACCCCTCACACAACCCCTCACACAACCCTCACACAACCCTCACACAACCCTCACACAACCCTCACACAACCCTCACACAACCCCTCACACAACCCTCACACAACCCTCACACAACCCTCACACAACCCTCACACAACCCTCACACAACCCTCACACAACCCTCACACAACCCTCACACAACCCTCACACAACCCTCACACAACCCTCACACAACCCTCACACAACCCTCACACAACCCTCACACAACCCTCACACAACCCTCACACAACCCTCACACAACCCTCACACAACCCTCACACAACCCTCACACAACCCTCACACACCCTCAACAACCCTCACACAACCCTCACACAACCCTCACACAACCCTCACACAACCCTCACACAACCCCTCACACAACCCTCACACAACCCTCACACAACCCTCACACAACCCTCACACAACCCTCACACAACCCTCACACAACCCTCACACAACCCTCACACAACCCCTCACACAACCCTCACACAACCCTCACACAACCCTCACACAACCCTCACACAACCCTCACACAACCCTCACACAACCCTCACACAACCCTTACACAACCCACACACAACCCTCACACAACCCACACACAACCCTCACACAACCCTCTCACAACCCTCACACAACCCTCACACAACCCTCACACAACCCTCACACAACCCTCACACAACCCTCACACAACCCCCACACAACCCTCACACCACCCTCACACAACCACACAACCCTTACACAACCCCACACAACCCTCACACAACCCCTCACACAACCCTCACACAACCCTCTCACACAACCCCTCACACAACCCTCACACAACCCTCACACAACCCTCACACAACCCTCACACAACCCTCACACAACCCTCACACAACCCTCACACAACCCTCACACACCCTCACACAACCCTCACACAGCCCCTCACACAACCCTCACACAACCCTCACACAACCCTCACACAACCCTCACACAACCCTCACACACAACCCTCACACAACCCTCACACAACCCTCACACAACCCTCACACAACCCTCACACAACCCTCACACAACCCTCACACAACCCTCACACAACCCTCACACAACCCTCACACAACCCCTCACACAACCCCTCACACAGCCCCTCACACAGCCCCTCACACAGCCCCTCACACAACCCTCACACAACCCTCACACAACCCCTCACACAACCCCTCACACAACCCCTCACACAACCCTCACACAACCCTCACACAACCCTCACACAACCCCTCACACAACCCCTCACACAACTCCTCACACAACCCCTCACACAACCCTCACACAACCCCTCACACAACCCCTCACACAACCCTCACACAACCCTCACACAACCCTCACACAACCCTCACACAACCCTCACACAACCCTCACACAACCCTCACACAACCCTCACACAACCCTCACACAACCCTCACACAACCCTCACACAACCCTCACAACACAACACCCCTCACACAACCCTCACACAACCCTCACACAACCCTCACACAACCCTCACACAACCCTCACACAACCCTCACACAACCCTCACACAACCCTCACACAACCCTCACACAACCCTCACACAACCCTCACACAACCCTCACACAACCCTCACACAACCCTCACACAACCCTCACACAACTCCTCACACAACCCTCACACAACCCTCACACAACCCCTCACACAACCCTCACACAACCCTCACACAACCCTCACACAACCCCTCACACAACCCCTCACACAACCCCTCACACAACCCCTCACACAACCCTCACACAACCCTCACACAACCCCTCACACAACCCTCACAAACCCCTCACACAACCCTCACACAACCCCTCACACAACCCCTCACACAACCCTCACACAACCCCTCACACAACCCCTCACACAACCCCTCACACAACCCCTCACAAAACCCTCACACAACCCCTCACACAACCCTCACACAACCCTCACACAACCCCTCACACAGCCCCTCACACAACCCCACACAGCCCCTCACACAGCCCCTCACACAACCCTCACACAGCCCCTCACACAGCCCCTCACACAACCCCTCACACAACCCTCACACAGCCCCTCACACAACCCTCACACAACCCTCACACAACCCTCACACAACCCTCACACAGCCCTCACACAACCCCTCACACAACCCCTCACACAACCCTCACACAACCCTCACACAACCCCTCACACAGCCCCTCACACAACCCCTCACACAGCCCCTCACACAACCCCTCACACAACCCTCACACAGCCCCTCACACAACCCCTCACACAACCCCTCACACAGCCCCTCACACAACCCCTCACACAGCCCCTCACACAACCCCTCACACAACCCCTCACACAACCCCTCACACAACCCCTCACACAACCCCTCACACAACCCCTCACACAGCCCCTCACACAGCCCCTCACACAGCCCCTCACACAACCCTCACACAACCCTCACACAACCCCTCACACAACCCTCACACAGCCCCTCACACAGCCCCTCACACAGCCCCTCACACAGCCCCTCACACAACCCTCACACAACCCCTCACACAGCCCCTCACACAGCCCCTCACACAACCCCTCACACAGCCCCTCACACAACCCCTCACACAACCCCTAACACAACCCCTCACACAACCCTCACACAACCCCTCACACAGCCCCTCACACAACCCTCACACAGCCCCTCACACAACCCCTCACACAACCCCTCACACAACCCCTCACACAACCCTCACACAGCCCCTCACACAACCCCTCACACAGCCCCTCACACAGCCCCTCACACAGCCCCTCACACAACCCCTCACACAACCCCTCACACAACCCCTCACACAACCCTCACACAGCCCCTCACACAACCCCTCACACAACCCCTCACACAGCCCCTCACACAACCCCTCACACAGCCCCTCACACAGCCCCTCACACAGCCCCTCACACAGCCCCTCACACAGCCCCTCACACAACCCTCACACAACCCTCACACAACCCTCACACAGCCCCTCACACAATCCCTCACACAACCCCTCACACAACCCTCACACAACCCCTCACACAACCTCTCACCCCACTAAACTACCCCTAGGTAGTTAACTCGAGTTTAAACTACTCCAAACTACCCCTACATAGTTAACTCTCTAGTTTAAACTACTCTAAACTACCCCTATGTAGTTAACTCTCTAGTTTAAACTACTCTAAACTACCCCTATGTAGTTAACTCTCTAGATTAAACTACTCTAAACTACACCTATGTAGTTAACTCTCTAGATTAAACTACTCTAAACTACACCTATGTAGTTAACTCTCTAGATTAAACTACTCTAAACTACACCTATGTAGTTAACTCTCTAGATTAAACTACTCTAAACTACACCTATGTAGTTAACTCTCTAGATTAAACTACTCTAAACTACCCCTTTGTAGTTAACACTCTAGTTTAAACTACTCTGAATAGCATCACCATTATCTCTAAAATAATAGCGGTAAAAATAACGAATTATATCAGTGGTTGACCTCCATTACTTGTTGACAACAGTTGCCCGCCGTCAACTGCTAGTTAGTTACGCCACAAACACAAGTGACGAAAGCCAAACAGCTTTTTTTATAGGCGCGGTTCGTGACGAGGGGCCGTCCGCCCCCCATACCTCCCCGACATTAATCACTTTCCCGGTAATCAAATATGGAGCCGCAGATGACAAAAACATTCCGTCTGGTCAGGCAGGCAGCGCTGGTAGGTCAATATTTGCGGGTTTCAGTGGGCACCACGACCTAACCTGACCTACTACCCACACACACAAACTCCCACACGACCTGCAAGCGTGGGGCAGGGTTGCTGCGGTCACCACAGGGGTCAATAATTGACGGTATTGGGCAGCGCCACTCATCCTGTGAGTGGACACACTGTAACACCACTCTATTGTGACACCACCCTCAAATGTACCACTATAATGGAACACCACTATAATGGAACACTAAACTATCCTGAGTAACACTTCCTCATTGGTTGCGCTTGGTAACACTGTTATGGGCTGACATATGATGGTTACACCGGAACCAAAGGTACACTGCCAATAAGGAAATGCTAACACAGAGATTAAATACGCTGCCACCATCTGCCTTTGACCATTGAAACTATATCAAGCAACGAGGCAAGAAACATTGCTTGACTTGGAGAGTACTTCTATGACTGTCATTAATTATGAAAACGGTTGTCAGCCACTATATCCAAAAGGCTAAGAGGATTCAACAATTGACACAGACGGGAAATTTAACGAGTTTATTGAGACCAAAATTATGTCAATCACTACTTATAAATGCTACACTAACACTGGCAAAAAGTTAAGAAATTTGGACATGGAACAAAAACTCAGAGATCACACACATTACCTTAAGCTATCTGTCTCTCCCTGGCTGAGATGTTCTTCACAGCCCCGCTCTCGATCCCGGTGTACCGCCCTCTGCCTCCTATGTTCCTACAGGCCCTCTATATACAACCCCCACAGGGGGGAGGGGGAGATCTGCTGTTGCTACCCACCAAAAGTGTACAAACACTCAAGAAATATTTCAAAAAGCTTGCTTGACATTCACCCTACACTCTTCAAGAGAGGAGTTATTAATTACGTGTGTGACTGACCTCTGACCTGGCCAAAAGGGGGAGATCCAGGGATGTTTACACATAAGAATCTGGAGTCTAATTTCCTTGCATGAAATATTACATACTTGAAACTATGCTGACTAAGACTAACCCAGGAATTTTTAATCAATATACAAGATAAACCGGAGGTCATCTGGGCTGACCTCTTGGAGAAGGCTACCCACCAAAAGTGTACAAACACTCAAGAAATATTTCAAAAAGCTTGTTTGACATTCACCCTACACTCTTCAAGAGAGGAGTTATTAATTACGTGTGTGACTGACCTCTGACCTGGCCAAAAGGGGGAGATCCAGGGATGTTTACACATAAGAATCTGGAGTCTAATTTCCTTGCATGAAATATTACATACTTGAAACTATGCTGACTAAGACTAACCCAGGAATTTTTAATCAATATACAAGATAAACCGGAGGTCATCTGGGCTGACCTCTTGGAGAAGGCTTCCCTGGGTGTTACAACACCACCATAGTGACAGTATTGGGCAGCGCCACTCATCCTGTGAGTGGACACACCACCATAATGACAGTATTGGGCAGCGCCACTCATCCTGTGAGTGGACACACCGCCATAGTGACAGTATTGGGCAGCGCCACTCATCCTGTGAGTGGACACACCGCCATAGTGACAGTATTGGGCAGCGCCACTCATCCTGTGAGTGGACACACCGCCATAGTGACAATATTGGGCAGCGCCACTCATCCTGTGAATGGACACACCGCCATAGTGACAGTATTGGGCAGCGCCACTCATCCTGTGAGTGGACACACCGCCATAGTGACAGTATTGGGCAGCGTCACTCATCCTGTGAGTGGACACACCACCATAGTGACAGTATTGGGCAGCGCCACTCATCCTGTGAGTGGACACACCGCCATAGTGACTGTATTGGGCAGCGTCACTCATCCTGTGAGTGGACACATCGCCATAGTGACAGTATTGGGCAGCGCCACTCATCCTGTGAGTGGACACACCACCATAGTGACAGTATTGGGCAGCGTCACTCATCCTGTGAGTGGACACACCGCCATAGTGACAGTATTGGGCAGCGCCACTCATCCTGTGAGTGAACACACCGCCATAGTGACAGTATTGGGCAGCGCCACTCATCCTGTGAGTGGACACTCCACCATAGTGACAGTATTGGGCAGCGTCACTCATCCTGTGAGTGAACACACCGCCATAGTGACAGTATTGGGCAGCGCCACTCATCCTGTGAGTGGACACTCCACCATAGTGACAGTATTGGGCAGCGTCACTCATCCTGTGAGTGGACACACCACCATAGTGACAGTATTGGGCAGCGTCACTCATCCTGTGAGTGGACACACCGCCATAGTGACAGTATTGGGCAGCGTCACTCATCCTGTGAGTGGACACATCGCCATAGTGACAGTATTGGGCAGCGCCACTCATCCTGTGAGTGGACACTCCACCATAGTGACAGTATTGGGCAGCGCCATTCATCCTGTGAGTGGACACACCGCCATAGTGACAGTATTGGGCAGCGCCACTCATCCTGTGAGTGGACACATCGCCATAGTGACAGTATTGGGCAGCGCCACTCATCCTGTGAGTGGACACTCCACCATAGTGACAGTATTGGGCAGCGTCACTCATCCTGTGAGTGGACACACCGCCATAGTGACAGTATTGGGCAGCGCCACTCATCCTGTGAGTGGACACACCGCCATAGTGACAGTATTGGGCAGCGTCACTCATCCTGTGAGTGGACACACCGCCATAGTGACAGTATTGGGCAGCGCCACTCATCCTGTGAGTGGACACACCGCCATAGTGACAGTATTGGGCAGCACCACTCATCCTGTGAGTGGACACACCGCCATAGTGACAGTATTGGGCAGCGCTACTCATCCTGTGAGTGGACACACCACCATAGTGACAGTATTGGGCAGCGTCACTCATCCTGTGAGTGAACACACCGCCATAGTGACAGTATTGGGCAGCGTCACTCATCCTGTGAGTGGACACACCGCCATAGTGACAGTATTGGGCAGCGCCACTCATCCTGTGAGTGGACACACCGCCATAGTGACAGTATTGGGCAGCGCCACTCATCCTGTGAGTGGACACACCGCCATAGTGACAGTATTGGGCAGCGTCACTCATCTTGTGAGTGAACACACCGCCATAGCAGCATGTACAACACTCCCCAATAGGAAGAAAACCCGCTGGGTTGTTCATCCTGTCACTCGTACCCAGACACAGCTGGGACTTGCTTAACTGTCTCAAGTGAACAGACTGTAAAAAAACGCTTCAACACCGCACACCACTCATGTTTACGCTATCGTAGGCTTTACGCTATCGTTGGGTTTACAAGTTAAGAAAATGCACCACGGGGGTGATAGCGATGCCCAATAAACTCGCCCCTCGAAGCAAAATGTAATTTTAAATCACGATAGCGAGGTATATGCTTGGTCAATACCCACCCCAGCACAAGCTAGCGTGCCCCAAGAGAGGTGGGTGCCACGGGGCAGGCAGCAGTGCCAATGGTCAGCCAGGCGGGCACTCCTGAGTGCCACAGCTCTCTTGCCTGGTGCCTCGTACCCGGTGATCAATCACCCTAGATGTTGTCAAGGTGTCGGAAGCTGTCAAGTGAGGGCCAAGCTGTCCTCACCACCGCCATATTTGCCTGATGTGTTTTCGAGTAACCGAACCCCCCCCCCACCCTTCCCCCCCGCCCACATAGCGTCCCCTCCTCCCTCCCCCACCTACTCCTCGCGTGTCAAGAACCACCCAATCCACCCGGACAACATAGGTAACTCTTGAACAACCTGGGTGAGAATGCAACGCAAGTGGGGGGGGGTGCAGCAGAGGGGAGAGGGGGGGACGAGGTCGGAGAGTGAGGTGGGGGGTGGGGGGAGGGGGTGGTACAGATAGGCCAATCTCTCAAACCTCTCAGAGTGTCGACGTGTTCCGACACCTAACATGGCCGCCGAATTAGTGGTGTCAGGCTAGGTGATCGATCATGGCCTGATGGCACCCCGCTCCCCCCTGCGACCTGATGGGGACCACTCACAACCTGGCACCACTCTCCCCCTCCCCCCCATACCCCCACCCCTGCGACCTTGCAGAGCAGAATACCCCCGTTGAAGAGCAGAGGTGCAATAGGTACTTTCAGAGAGAACTCTACTGAGAGAACTCACTTTTCTGTCGAACAGAACACAAAGAGTAACAGTCAACCATATAAAATCGAGTCCAAGCGCAGTTAAAAGCTCTGTACCTCAGGGTACAGTCCTTGCACCGCTACTGTTCTTTATTCTCATATCAGATATAGACTCAAATACAAGTCACAGCTTCGTGTCATCCTTTGCAGATGACACAAAAATCAGCATGAAAATTACCTCTGCTGAACACATTGAAAAACTACAAGCAGATATTAATAAAGTTTTCGACTGGGCAGCAGACAATAACATGATGTTTAACAGCGATAAATTCCAGGTACTCAGGTACGTAAAAATGAGGGCCTTAAACATAATACAGGGTACAAAACACAATCAAATCTGCCCATAGTTGGAAAGCAGCATGTCAAGGATTTGGGAATAATGATGTCTGACGACCTAACGTTTAGGGAGCATAACCAAGCAAATATTGCGTCAGCCAGAAAAATGATCGGATGGATTACGAGAACTTTCAAATCCAGGGATCCCATCACAATGGTTGTACTCTTCAAGTCACTTGTGTTGTCCCGTCTTGAGTACTGCTCAGTACTCACTTCCCCCTTCAGAGCAGGAGAGATTGCTGAAATAGAGGGAATACAGAGAACATATACGGCACGCATAGACGAGATAAAACACCTAAATTATTGGGATCGTCTCAAAGCTCTCCAAATGTACTCACAAGAAAGGAGACGAGAGAGATACCAAATAATATACACGTGGAAAATACTGGAGGGCCAGGTCCCAAATCTACACAGTAAAATAACAACATACTGGAGTGAACGATATGGAAGAAAATGCAGAATAGAACCAGTGAAGAGCAGAGGTGCCATAGGCACAATCAGAGAACACTGTATAAACATCAGAGGTCCAGTGAAGAGCAGAGGTGCCATAGGCACAATCAGAGAACACTGTATAAACATCAGAGGTCCAGTGAAGAGCAGAGGCGCCATAGGCACAATCAGAGAACACTGTATAAACATCAGAGGTCCAGTGAAGAGCAGAGGTGCCATAGGCACAATCAGAGAACACTGTATAAACATCAGAGGTCCAGTGAAGAGTAGAGGTGCCATAGGCACAATCAGAGAACACTGTATAAACATCAGAGGTCAAGTGAAGAGCAGAGGTGCCATAGGCACAATCAGAGAACACTGTATAAACATCAGAGGTCCAGTGAAGAGCAGAGGTGCCATAGGGACAATCAGAGAACACTGTATAAACATCAGAGGTCCAGTGAAGAGTAGAGGTGCCATAGGCACAATCAGAGAACACTGTATAAACATCAGAGGTCCAGTGAAGAGCAGAGGTGCCATAGGCACAATCAGAGAACACTGTATAAACATCAGAGGTCCGCGGTTGTTCAACGTCCTCCCAGCGAGTATAAGAAATATTGCCGGAACTCATGCCTCTGTTCACCCAGGGGGAGGGGGTCTTGGCATCAATTACATACGGAGTTATTAATATATTTCAAATGAATAATGAATGGAGGAGGCATTACCTCCGACCATCCAAGCTGTGGTGGGCGGGGTTTAGTCACCTGGCAAGCAGGATAGGCCTAAAAAGAAAGGGAAAGTTTGGCATTAGCATACAAACGAACACTCAGCTCTACATGACTCCTTAGGCAATGTTGCACTAATAAGCCCCTGTCACAGGCGAAAAGCCCCTGTGACAGGCGACAAGCCCCTGTGACAGGCGACAAGCCCCTGTGACAGGCGACAAGCCCCTGTCACAGGCGACAAGCCCCTGTCACAGGCGACAAGCCCCTGTCACAGGCGACAAGCCCCTGTCACAGGCGACAAGCCCCTGTCACAGGCGACAAGCCCCTGTCACAGGCGACAAGCCCCTGTCACAGGCGACAAGCCCCTGTCACAGGCGACAAGCCCCTGTCACACGTGACAAGCCCCTGTCACACGCGACAAGCCCCTGTCACACGCGACAAGCCCCTGTCACAGGCGACAAGCCCCTGTCACAGGCGACAAGCCCCTGTCACAAGCGACAAGCCCCTGTCACAAGCGACAAGCCCCTGTCACAAGTGACAAGCCCCTGTCACAAGTGACAAGCCCCTGTCACAAGCGACAAGCCCCTGTCACAGGCGACAAGCCCCTGTCACAGGCGACAAGCCCCTGTCACAGGCGACAAGCTCCTGTCACAAGCGACAAGCCCCTGTCACACGTGACAAGCCCCTGTCACAAGCGACAAGCCCCTGTCACAAGTGACAAGCCCCTGTCACAAGTGACAAGCCCCTGTCACACGTGACAAGCCCCTGTCACAAGTGACAAGCCCCTGTCACACGTGACAAGCCTCTGTCAAGTCATAAACATACTGTCAAAACTACTCACCGTTTGAGACGTGTCGCGATAATTACATACACGAAATACATTTTTCTATACTTTTTAATCTATACATCTTTCCTCCACCGCCTTAGTTTGTATATATTAAACAGTCACTCACTAACCACCTTCAGAGCAGGAGAGATTGCTGAAATACAGGGAATACAGATAACATACACGGCATATATAGACGCGATAAAGCATCTTAAATTATTGGGATCGTCTGAAAGCTCTCAAAATATATTCTTTGGGAAGTACACGAGAAAGGTATCAAATAATATATACATGGAAGATACTTGAAGGCCAGGTCCCCAGAAATTCACCCCCACACCCAAATATCCACGGTAGAATAACAAGATATTGGAACAAAAGATACGGAAGGAAATGCAGAATAGAACCAGTGAAAAGCAAAGTTGCCATATTCATAAATCAACTTTATTTAACAATACAAAGGATGGCATTATTAACACTGGCAATGTGGAGAAAACCCCCGAAATTAAATGATAATTTGGCCAATGAAAAGTCTTTCGTTTCCTAGTACTGTTATCTTACGTAGTAAGATAACACCAGCCATGATGTACTGAATTCCAGATGGCAGTACACGACAGCAACCCGTTCTCGCACTTTCGTATAGTCAATATTGACTTATTAAATACGTGGATATGTGACATACTAAACATACTAGTTTACCTTGAAAAGCTTCATAGAAAACACCGACCTTACCTAACCTTCTTAGTATGTTAAGATAAGCATCCTATTGCTTCGTAATTACAATTATTACTTAACCTATTATAGGTATAGGTTAAGTAATAATTGTAATAACCTATTATAGGTATAGGTTAAGTAATAATTGTAATTACGAAGCAATAAGATGCTTATCTTAACATACTAAGAAGGTTAGGTAAGGTCGGTGTTTTCTATGAAGCTTTTCAAGGTAAACTAGTATGTTTAGTATGTCACATATGCACGTATTTAATAAGTCAATATTGACTGTAAGAAAGTGCGAGAACGGGTTGCCGACAGTACATGGATCTCCCTCCCCGCCTTCTACATTTTCCTCCTCTTATCTTCCCCCTCAACCCCAACACTCCCCTCCCCTTCCCCCCCCCCCCTCTCTCATTCTGTCTCGAATAATGTGATATTGAAACTGGAATGAATTCACGTTCATAGGTTTTTGGTCAACCTCATACATGCGCGGGTAAACGGCGGGAGTAAGGTTCCCAACCCGTGTCGCCAGTACTTATCACGTCATAGTCACGCCTCACAAAATGTAATGTCATGTATTCGCTTTGTAAGGTTGGGTTACGTGGTGATAGATGACGTCAGGAGAGGATAGGATAGGATAGGTCAGGTTAGGAAAGGAGAGGATAGGTTAGGTCAGGTCAGATCAGGAGAGGATAGGTTAGGTCAGGTCAGATCAGGAGAGGATAGGTTAGGTCAGGTCAGGAGAGGATAGGTTAGGTCAGGAGAGGATAGGTTAGGTCAGGTCAGGAGAGGATAGGTTAGGTCAGGAGAGGATAGGTTAGGTCAGGTCAGGAGAGGATAGGTTAGGTCAGGTCAGGAGAGGATAGGTTAGGTCAGGTCAGGAGAGGATAAGTTAGGTCAGGTCAGGAGATGATAGGTTAGGTCAGGTCAGGAGATGATAGGTTAGGTCAGGTCAGGAGAGGATAGGTTAGGTCAGGAGAGGATAGGTTAGGTCAGGAGAGGATAGGTTAGGTCAGGAGAGGATAGGTTAGGTCAGATCAGGAGAGGATAGGTTAGGTCAGGAGAGGATAGGTTAGGTCAGGAGAGGATAGGTTAGGTCAGATCAGGAGAGGATAGGTTAGGTCAGGAGAGGATAGGTTAGGTCAGGTCAGGAGAGGATAGGTTAGGTCAGGAGAGGATAGGTTAGGTCAGGAGAGGATAGGTTAGGTCAGGAGAGGTTAGGTCAGGTCAGGAGAGGATAGGTTAGGTCAGGTCAGGAGAGGATAGGTCAGGTCAGGAGAGGATAGGTTAGGTCAGGAGAGGATAGGTTAGGTCAGGTCAGGAGAGGATAGGTTAGGTCAGGAGAGGATAGGTTAGGTCAGGAGAGGAGAGGATAGGTTAGGTCAGGTCAGGAGAGGATAGGTTAGGTCAGGAGAGGAGAGGATAGGTTAGGTCAGGTCAGGAGAGGATAGGTCAGGAGAGGATAGGTTAGGTCAGGAGAGGATAGGTTAGGTCAGGTCAGGAGAGGATAGGTTAGGTCAGGAGAGCAGAGGTTAGGTCAGGAGAGGATAGGTTAGGTCAGATCAGGAGAGGATAGGTTAGGTCAGGTCAGATCAGGAGAGGATAGGTTAGGTCAGGTCAGGTCAGGAGAGGATAGGTTAGGTCAGGAGAGGATAGGTTAGGTCAGGTCAGGAGAGGATAGGTTAGGTCAGGAGAGGATAGGTTAGGTCAGGTCAGGAGAGGATAGGTTAGGTCAGGTCAGGAGAGGATAGGTTAGGTCAGGTCAGGAGAGGATAAGTTAGGTCAGGTCAGGAGATGATAGGTTAGGTCAGGTCAGGAGAGGGTTAGGTCAGGTCAGGTAAGTTAGGTCAGGAGAGGATAGGTTAGGTCAGGAGAGGATAGGTTAGGTCAGGAGAGGATAGGTTAGGTCAGATCAGGAGAGGATAGGTTAGGTCAGGAGAGGATAGGTTAGGTCAGGAGAGGATAGGTTAGGTCAGATCAGGAGAGGATAGGTTAGGTCAGGAGAGGATAGGTTAGGTCAGGTCAGGAGAGGATAGGTTAGGTCAGGAGAGGATAGGTTAGGTCAGGAGAGGTTAGGTCAGGTCAGGAGAGGATAGGTTAGGTCAGGTCAGGAGAGGATAGGTCAGGTCAGGAGAGGATAGGTTAGGTCAGGAGAGGATAGGTTAGGTCAGGTCAGGAGAGGATAGGTTAGGTCAGGAGAGGATAGGTTAGGTCAGGAGAGGAGAGGATAGGTTAGGTCAGGTCAGGAGAGGATAGGTTAGGTCAGGAGAGGAGAGGTTAGGTCAGGAGAGGATAGGTTAGGTCAACGGGGGGGTGGGGGGAAATAGCTCTATCTTGTCCATTATTCCACCCCCCAGTTAACTAACGAGGCCGGGGGAAACAGCTCTCTCTAGTCCGTTATCCCGTCCCCAGTTAGCTAACTATTCTAGAGTACTCCCAGAGTTCCTAAGGCAACCTCTCTCGTTCAAAACCTTGTAACCTAGGTATTTGACTACCTAGGTGCTAAGACTACAAGGCGCCGTCACTTGATCAGTTACCCGAAACTCTAGAGAGAACTCTAGAATACAGAATCATTGCCACAAACGTATAAGAGAAAACGAGAGGAAAGAAATGAATAGTGAAGTAATTAGTGAGGGCTTGGGGGTGAGAGGGAGAGAGGTGGGAGGAGCGAGGAGGGTCATTAGTTGAAAGTGAGAGTTTAGAGAAGGGGTGGAGGGAGAGGTGTAGATAGGTAGAAGTAGAAGAGTAGATAGTAGAAGTAGAAGAGTAGATAGAAGACGAAATGCTGCCACCATCCATTCATGATCATTACATACAAGACAAGGAATGGAACTTGTCTGTATCACAATATTCACCAAAGATGTTATCAAGAGATCATTATTAGTATGGTCCCATCTTTATCATGTACTCATTCTAAACCATGAAACCAGTAACCACAGAGGCTTTCTCACCTCAACTCAATTCTCTAGGGAACACAGTGAAAGACCATTTAAATAATAAATTCAACAATTATATTTTTCATGATAAGTATCATAAATTAAGCAATCCAATTAAAATGTTAACGATTAATATTCAAAGTGAGTCATCCTCCAAGAATTCGAGAACCCTACAACTTGACTGCCCCTGATCATCACACAACATATGTAAACACGACCAAGTCACCTTAATGTTCACTCACCGAGGACTGAGTCTAAGTTGAATAGAGAGGGGGGGGGGGTCTGTAGTTGACAGAGACTCCCGCCCTGCCGGCCGACAGCCTCCCTGGTAGGGCTGTCTTCTCTCTCTGCTGGCTCGTGTGCTGTTCTGTCTGTTAATGCCCTCTGCTCGATAGTTCTCCGAGTTTATATTGGGGAACCTAGTAGCTAACTCCGCCCACAAGTAGATAGCCTCCGGCACTACCAAGCCACTCCTTAAACGTCGGCATGTTTGAAGGCTACCAGACTACAATTATAAGCTTAGCGGAAGCAAGGTGAAATTCTCATGATCTGACCTCAGGTCACTTGGGGTCATTAACGCTTTGAGGTGTGAGATCTCAGGCAGACAACTGGCGCCTCTCCGATCCTTGTCTGTGACTCATGTACTCTATGTATGTATTAACCTAAACCAAACACTTTTACAGTGTTACATCTCCCCTTCTCCCCGAAAATAAAGTTTTTGCAACACTGCTAAAGCAAGCTAGCTGTGTGCGACAACTTTATTAACGAAAAGAATACATCCTAGCTAAACAAATATACATCATCCTACTCTAAAAAATGAAATATGTAGACAGACGTCCATTGTCTCTGGCTGGGCGACGTCACTGCTTGGTCTTGTAGATAATCCTGTACCACATTTCTTCAACACAACTGCCTCCGTCGCTTCTCCGTCGTTAACGCACAACAACCCTTGGTCAACCCGAAAGCCGTTACTACTTGAACTGCGCACAGGACCGTGGAATTCGGTTGTCCCAGCTGATCTGTAATTGGCCCTACGTCAGTCACCATGAGAGACGTATATTGGGGTTCTTCACAGCTATAGGGACTACAAGTTTCGAGACCTTCATATAGTTGCCAACAGTAGAAATCCCATCCTACTCTTCTTCCTCCCTGTTGCTCCAGCACGCCTCCTTCAGAGAGCTACTTCTGACAGCCACATCAAGTCCGCATGACACAGGAAGAATCACTCAACAGAGCAACATGCTTGTAGGAGGGGCGGCCAGTTAAGGCAAACGATCCTGTCTTGCAATTATGCTCCATGCAATGATGCTGACACCAGCAAGGGACACTAGATATCATGTCTCACTCAGCTTGTCTTATCTTCTCTTCTTTCTTCTCTCTTCTTTCTTCTTTCTTCTTCTTCTTCTTTCTTCTCTCTTCTTTCTTCTCTTTTCCTCCTCCCATGGGTCTTAGACAAGCGACCAGGGGTCCATTGGGGTCTGTCCGTCCTGGGGTCCATCCTGGGTAGACCGATGTTGGTGGGACAGACTGGAGTCGTTGTTGCTCCTCTTCCATCATTACTGGGTCGTCTGGGGTCGTCTGCAGAACGACCTGGGGGGGTCCGTCCGTCTTGGGGTCCACTGAGGTCCGTAAGTCTTGGGGTCCACTGGGGTCCGTCCGTCCTGGGGTCCACTGGGTAGACCAATGTTGACCGACCGAGAGGGCTGCATCTTGGGGTCCCCTGGGGTGGTGGTGGTGGTGGAGCCATGACCTCCAGGTAGTGGGCTGGTCGTGGTGGTGGTGATAAACGCCCGTGAGTATGGTACACAGCAGCCGTCTCCCTCTTCTGTATATGCGCCTCGCCACTCTTCTGGCTCCAACCTGGGAATGAACATAAGGCAACAATACCGTGTTCCAACATGTTGTGTGACCCTGTAGTTTGTATAGGGTTCACACAGTCCAATTATAAGCTCTCCTCCTGGCAACGACTACACTCAAATTTTAATAATCCAATTAACACTGAATGATATTGACTTGGTGGAACATAAAACAGTAACAGAGTAAAGTTTAGAGAAGAGAGAGAATAAGGTCATCACTACTTTTAACTTGTCACAAAAAAAAATCAACACTAATAGACAAAACACTAGCCTAAACTTAACTGTACCATTCCTAATCTTAAGTACATAAAACGCCGTTACTCCCACCCTTAACCTACAGCCACCTACGTGACCCAGAGTGTTTCCCTAGCTTCTCCGCCGGTAAACAACTCAAAACTGTTGCCACCCCTGTGACCAGACTATCTAACGTCGAGCGTCCCCAACGTGAAGTCTACTGACATACTAAGGCTCCCCCTAGCATGCTGTACAAGACCAGTACACCTCGGGTTATTGCGTTCAAATGGAGGAAAACAGTCGATCGCAATAATCTGAGCAGAACCACTAAAACTACTTAAAATCTATTTAAGAACTACACCTGCCACTCCCCACTGACCTGGAGACCAGCGGTGGCTGGGTGTCCCCGTGGGACATGCGAGGTCACCTGTCACACTCAGCTGACCTGCACTACCAACACCGCTAAGTTCCCAAATCGCCAAATCTTATTACTAACATAAATCACTACACACGCAAGTTCTGGTGAACATTCCCTGAACACCACAAAACTCACAAAATCACTAAACCACAACACTAGAGAATCACTATCTCCTAACCTGAAAAAAAACTCGCTAAATCGCGAAAGTAAAACACCTGTCAAGATCTCCCTGATAGCGCCTGAGCGGCAAAAAGACACGTGGGACTGAACAATGTTAAAAGAACACCAACTACCTACAACATTGTTCAACACCGCTGCCATCATTGTAACGCGGGGTGGGGGAAATATCTCTATCTTGTCCATTATTCCACCCCCCAGTTAACTAACGAGGCCGGGGGAAACAGCTCTCTCTAGTCCGTTATCCCGTCCCCAGTTAGCTAACTATTCTAGAGCACCTCCAGAGTTCCTAAGGCAACCTCTCTCGTTCAACACCTTGTAACCTAGGTATTTGACTACCTAGGTGCTAAGACTACAAGGCGCCGTCACTTGATCAGTTACCCGAAACTCTAGAGAGAACTCTAGAATACAGAATCATTGCCACAAACGTATAAGAGAAAACGAGAGGAAAGAAATGAATAGTGAAGTAATTAGTGAGGGTTTGGGGTGAGAGGGAGAGAGGTGGGAGGAGCGAGGAGGGTCATTAGTTGAAAGTGAGAGTTTAGAGAGGGGGTGGAGGGAGAGGTGTAGATAGGTAGAAGTAGAAGAGTAGATAGTAGAAGTAGAAGAGTAGATAGAAGACGAAATGCTGCCACCATCCATTCATGATCATTACATACAAGACAAGGAATGGAACTTGTCTGTATCACAATATTCACCAAAGATGTTATCAAGAGATCATTATTAGTATGGTCCCATCTTTATCATGTACTCATTCTAAACCATGAAACCAGTAACCACAGAGGCTTTCTCACCTCAACTCAATTCTCTAGGGAACACAGTGAAAGACCATTTAAATAATAAATTCAACAATTATATTTTTCATGATAAGTATCATAATTTAGCAATCCAATTAAAATGTTAACGATTAATATTCAAAGTGAGTCATCCTCCAAGAATTCGAGAACCCTACAACTTGACTGCCCCTGATCATCACACAACATATGTAAACACGACCAAGTCACCTTAATGTTCACTCACCGAGGACTGAGTCTAAGTTGAATAGAGAGGGGGGGGGGGTCTGTAGCTTGACAGAGACTGTCCGCCCTGCCGGCCGACAGCCTCCCTGCTAGGGCTGTCTTCTCTGCTCTGCTGGCTCGTGTGCTCTTCTGTCTGTTAATGCTTCAATGCTCTATGCTCCTCAGTTTATATTGGGGAACCTAGTACTAACTCCGCCCACAAGTAGATAGCCTCCGGCACTACCAAGCCACTCCTTAAACGTCGGCATGTTTGAAGGCTACCAGACTACAATTAAGAGCTTAGCGGAAGCAAGGTGAAATTCGCATGATCTGACCTCAGGTCACTTGAGGTCATTAACGCTTTGAGGTGTGAGATCTCAGGCAGACAACTGGCGCCTCTCAGATCCTTGTCTGTGACTCATGTACTCTATGTATGTATTAAACTAAACCAAACACTTTTACAGTGTTACATCTCCCCTTCTCCCCGAAATAAAGTTTTTGCAACACTGCTAAAGCAAGCTAGCTGTGTGCAACAACTTTATTAACGAAAAAAAAAAATACATCCTAGCTAAACAAATATACATCATCCTACTCTAAAAAATGAAATATGTAGACAGACGTCCATTGTCTCTGGCTGGGCGACGTCACTGCTTGGTCTTGTAGATAATCCTGTACCACATTTCTTCAACACAACTGCCTCCGTCGCTTCTCCGTCGTTAACGCACAACAACCCTTGGTCAACCAGAAGCCGTTACTACTTGAACTGCGCACAGGACCGTGGAATTCGGTTGTCCCAGCTGATCTGTAATTGGCCCTACGTCAGTCACCATGAGAGACGTATATTGGGGTTCTTCACAGCTATAGGGACTACAAGTTTCGAGACCTTCATATAGTTGCCAACAGTAGAAATCCCATCCTACTCTTCTTCCTCCCTGTTGCTCCAGCACGCCTCCATCAGAGAGCTACTTCTGACAGCCACATCA
Source organism: Procambarus clarkii (assembly GCF_020424385.1). Classification (NCBI taxonomy): domain Eukaryota; kingdom Metazoa; phylum Arthropoda; class Malacostraca; order Decapoda; family Cambaridae; genus Procambarus; species Procambarus clarkii. The sequence goes on from NC_059641.1 coordinate 7,622,116, forward strand.
AGTCCGCACGACACAGGAAGAATCACTCAACAGAGCAACATGCTTGCAGGAGGGGCGGCCAGTTAAGGCAAACGATCCTGTCTTGCAATTACGCTCCCTGCAATGATGCTGACACCAGCAAGGGACACGAGGCATCGTGTCTCACTCAGCTTGTCTTATCTTCTTCTTCTTCTTTCTTCTTTCTTCTTTCTTCTTCTTCTTCTTCTCTTCTTTCTTCTCTCTTCTTTCTTCTCTTTTCCTCCTCCCATGGGTCTTTGACAAGCGACCTGGGGTCCATTGGGGTCTGTCCGTCCTGGGGTCCATCCTGGGTAGACCGATGTTGGTGGGACAGACTGGAGTCGTTGTTGCTCCTCTTCCATCTTTACTGGGTCGTCTGGGGTCGTCTGCAGAACGACCTGGGGTCCACTGGGGGTCCGTCCGTCTTGGGGTCCGCTGGGGTCCGTCCGTCCTGGGGTCCACTGGGTAGACCAATGTTGACTGACCGAGAGGGCTGCATCTTGGGGTCCCCTGGGGTGGTGATGGTGGTGGAGCCATGACCTCCAGGTAGTGGGCTGGTCGTGGTGGTGGTGATAAACGCCCGTGAGTATGGTACACAGCAGCCGTCTCCCTCTTCTGTATGTGCGTCTCTCCTCTCTTCTGGCTCCCACCTGTGGATGAACATAAAGGCGACAATACCCGTGTTCCATCTTGTTGTGTGACCCTGTAGTTTGTATAGGGTTCACACAGTCCAATTATAAGCTCTCCTCCTGGCAACAACTACACTTAAATTTTAATAATTCAATTAACTCTGAATGATATTGACTTGGTGGAACATAAAACAGTAACAGAGTAAAGTTAGAGAAGAGAGAATAAGATCGTCACTACTTTTAACTTGTCAAAAAAAAATCAACACTAATAGACAAAACACTAGCCTAACTTAACTGTACCGTTCTTAATCTTACGTACTTAAATATCCATTACTCCCACCCTTAACCTACAGCCACCTACGTGACCTAGAGTGTTTCCCTAGCTTCTTCGCCGGTCAACAACTCAAAACTGTTGCCACCCCTGTGACCAGACTATCTAACGTCGAGCGTCCCCAACGTGAAGTCTACTGACATACTAAGCCTCCCCCTAGTATGCTGTACAAGACCAGTACACCTCGGGTTATTGCGTTCAAATGGAGTAAAACAGTCGATCGCAATAATCTGAGCAGAACCACTACTTAAAAACTACACCTGCCACTCCCCACTGACCTGGAGACCAGCGGTGGCTGGGTGTCCCCGTGGGACATGCGAGGTCACCTGTCACACTCAGGTGAGCTCCACTACCAACACCGCTAAGTTCCCAAATCACCAAATCTTATCACTAACATTAATCACTACACACGCAAGTTCTGGTGAACATTCCCTGAACACCACAAAACTCACAAAATCACTAAACCACAACACTAGAGAATCACTATCTCCTAGCCTGAAAAAAAACTCGCTAAATCGCGAAAGTAAAACACCTGTCAAGATCTCCCTGATAGCGCCTGAGCGGCAAAAAGACACGTGTGACTGAACAATGTTAAAAGAACACCAACTACCTACAACATTGTTCAACACCGCTGCCAACATTGTAACGGGGGGTGGGGGAAATAGCTCTATCTTGTCCATTATTCCACCCCCCAGTTAACTAACGAGGCCGGGGGAAACAGCTCTCTCTAGTCCGTTATCCCGTCCCCAGTTAGCTAACTATTCTAGAGCACTCCCAGAGTTCCTAAGGCAACCTCTCTCGTTCAACACCTTGTAACCTAGGTATTTGACTACCTAGGTGCTAAGACTACAAGGCGCCGTAACTGGATCAGCTACCCGAAACTCTAGAGAGAACTCTAGAATACAGAATCATTGCCACAAACGTATAAGAGAAAACGAGAGGAAAGAAATGAATAGTGAAGTAATTAGTGAGGGTTTGGGGTGAGAGGCAGAGAGGTGGGAGGAGCGAGGAGGGTCATTAGTTGAAAGTGAGAGTTCAGAGAGGGGTGGAGGGAGAGGTGTAGATAGGTAGAAGTAGAAGAGTAGATAGTACAAGTAGAGAGTAGAAGACGAAATGCTGCCACCATCCATTCATGATCATTACATACAAGACAAGGAATGGAACTTGTCTGTATCACAATATTCACCAAAGATGTTATCAAGAGATCATTATTAGTATGGTCCCATCTTTATCATGTACTCATTCTAAACCATGAAACCAGTAACCACAGAGGCTTTCTCACCTCAACTCAACTCTCTAGGGAACACAGTGAAAGACCATTTAAATAATAAATTCAACAATTATATTTCACATGAAGTATCATAATTTAGCAATTCAATTAAAATGTTCCAGTTTAATATGCAAAGTGAGTCATCATCCAAGAATTCGAGAACCCTACAACTTGACTGCCCCTGATCATCACACAACATATGTAAACACGACCACGTCACCTTAATGTTCACTCACCGAGGACTGAGTCTAAGTTGAATAGAGAGGGGGGGGGGGTCTGTAGCTTGACAGAGACTGTCTCGCCCCCTGCCGGCCGACAGCCTCCCTGCTAGGGACGTCTTCTCTGCTCTGCTGGCTCGTCTGCTCTGTTGTCTTAATGCTTCAATGCTCTATGCTCTCTCAGTATATATTGGGGACCCTAGTACTAACTCCGCCCACCAGTAGATAGCCTCCGGCACTACCAAGCCACTCCTTAAACGTCGGCATGTTTGAAGGCTACCAGACTACAATTAAGAGATTAGTAGAAGCAAAGTGAAATTCGCATGATCTGACCTCAGGTCACTTGAGGTCATTAACGCTTTGAGGTGTGAGATCTCAGGCAGACAACTGGCGCCTCTCAAATCCTTGTCTGTGACTCATGTACTCTATGTATGTATTAAACTAAACCAAACACTTTTACAGTGTTACAAGATAGGTCAGGTCAGGAGAGGATAGGTTTGGTCAGGTTAGCAGAGGATAGGATAGGTTAGGTCAGGTCAGGAGAGGATAGGTTAGGTCAGGAGAGGATAGGTTAGGTCAGGAGAGGATAGGATAGGTTAGGTCAGGTCAGGAAAGGATAGGATAGGTTTGGTCAAGTCACGAAAGGATAGGTTGAGTCTCAATAGGATAAACAGCGTCACAAGGTGGCCCCCAGGTGCGCAGACTGTAGGAGTCCCCCCAGGTGCGCAGACTGTAGGAGTCCCCCCAGGTGCGCAGACTGTAGGAGTCCCCCCAGGTGCGCAGACTGTAGGAGTCCCCCCAGGTGCGCAGACTGTAGGAGTCCCCCCAGGTGCGCAGACTGTAGGAGTCCCCCCCAGGTGCGCAGACTGCAGGAGTCCCCCCAGGTGCGCGGACTGTAGGAGTCCCCCCAGGTGCGCAGACTGTAGGAGTCCCCCCAGGTGCACAGACTGTAGGAGTCCCCCCAGGTGCACAGACTGTAGGAGTCCCCCCAGGTGCACAGACTCTAGGAGTCCCCCCAGGTGCACAGACTGTAGGAGTCCCCCAGGTGCGCAGACTGTAGGAGTCCCCCCAGGTGCGCAGACTGTAGGAGTCCCCCCAGGTGCACGAACTGTAGGAGTCCCCCCAGGTGCACGGACTGTAGGAGTCCCCCAGGTGCGTGGACTGTAGGAGTCCCCCCAGGTGCGCAGACTGTAGGAGTCCCCCCAGGTGCGCGGACTGTAGGAGTCCCCCAGGTGCACGGACTGTAGGAGTCCCCCAGGTGCGTGGACTGTAGGAGTCCCCCCAGGTGCGTGGACTGTAGGAGTCCCCCCAGGTGCCTGGGGGACTGTAGGAGTCCCCCCAGGTGCCTGGGGGAACTGTAGTAGTCCCCCCAGGTGCCTGTGGGACTGTAGTAGTCCCCCCAGGTGCCTGGGGGACTGTAGTAGTCCCCCCCAGGTGCCTGGAGGACTGTAGTAGTCCCCCCAGGTGCCTGGGGGACTGTAGTAGTCCCCCCAGGTGCCTGGGGGACTGTAGTAGTCCCCCCCAGGTGCCTGGAGGACTGTAGTAGTCCCCCCAGGTGCCTGGGGGACTGTAGTAGTCCCCCCAGGTGCCTGGGGGACTGTAGTAGTCCCCCCCAGGTGCCTGGGGAGCTGTAGTAGTCCCCCCAGGTGCCTGGGGAAACTGTAGGAGTCCCCCAGGTGCCTGGGGAGCTGTAGTAGTCCCCCCCAGGTGCTTGGAGGACTGTAGTAGTCCCCCCAGGTGCCTGGGGAGCTGTAGTAGTCCCCCCAGGTGCCTGGAGGACTGTAGTAGTCCCCCCAGGTGCCTGGGGGACTGTAGTAGTCCCCCCCAGGTGCCTGGAGGACTGTAGTAGTCCCCCCAGGTGCCTGGGGGACTGTAGTAGTCCCCCCCAGGTGCCTGGGGGACTGTAGTAGTCCCCCCCAGGTGCCTGGGGAGCTGTAGTAGTCCCCCCCAGGTGCCTGGGGAGCTTCTAGTAGTCCCCCCAGGTGCCTGGGGGACTGTAGTAGTCCCCCCAGGTGCCTGGGGGACTGTAGTAGTCCCCCCAGGTGCCTGGGGAGCTGTAGTAGTCCCCCCCAGGTGCCTGGGGAGCTGTAGTAGTCCCCCAGGTGCCTGGGGGACTGTAGTAGTCCCCCCAGGTGCCTGGGGGACTGTAGTAGTCCCCCCCAGGTGCCTGGGGAGCTGTAGTAGTCCCCCCAGGTGCCTGGGGGACTGTAGTAGTCCCCCCCAGGTGCCTGGGGAGCTGTAGTAGTCCCCCCAGGTGCCTGGGGGACTGTAGTAGTCCCCCCAGGTGCCTGGGGGACTGTAGTAGTCCCCCCCAGGTGCCTGGGGAGCTGTAGTAGTCCCCCCAGGTGCCTGGGGGACTGTAGTAGTCCCCCCCAGGTGCCTGGGGGACTGTAGTAGTCCCCCCCAGGTGCCTGGAGGACTGTAGTAGTCCCCCCCAGGTGCCTGGGGGACTGTAGTAGTCCCCCCAGGTGCCTGGGGAGCTGTAGTAGTCCCCCCCAGGTGCCTGGAGGACTGTAGTAGTCCCCCCAGGTGCCTGGGGGACTGTAGTAGTCCCCCCAGGTGCCTGGGGGACTGTAGTAGTCCCCCCAGGTGCCTGGGGAGCTGTAGTAGTCCCCCCCAGGTGCCTGGAGGACTGTAGTAGTCCCCCCCAGGTGCCTGGGGGACTGTAGTAGTCCCCCCCAGGTGCTTGGAGGACTGTAGTAGTCCCCCCCAGGTGCCTGGGGAGCTGTAGTAGTCCCCCCCAGGTGCCTGGGGGACTGTAGTAGTCCCCCCCAGGTGCCTGGAGGACTGTAGTAGTCCCCCCCAGGTGCCTGGGGAGCTGTAGTAGTCCCCCCCAGGTGCCTGGAGGACTGTAGTAGTCCCCCCCAGGTGCCTGGGGGACGGTAGTAGTCCCCCCCAGGTGCCTGGAGGACTGTAGTAGTCCCCCCCAGGTGCCTGGGGAGCTGTAGTAGTCCCCCCCAGGTGCCTGGGGGACTGTAGTAGTCCCCCCCAGGTGCCTGGGGGACTGTAGTAGTCCCCCCCAGGTGCCTGGGGGACTGTAGTAGTCCCCCCAGGTGCCTGGGGAGCTGTAGTAGTCCCCCCCAGGTGCCTGGAGGACTGTAGTAGTCCCCCCCAGGTGCCTGGGGAGCTGTAGTAGTCCCCCCAGGTGCCTGGGGGACTGTAGTAGTCCCCCCAGGTGCCTGGGGGACTGTAGTAGTCCCCCCCAGGTGCCTGGGGAGCTGTAGTAGTCCCCCCAGGTGCCTGGGGGACTGTAGTAGTCCCCCCCAGGTGCCTGGGGGGACTGTAGTAGTCCCCCCAGGTGCCTGGGGAGCTGTAGTAGTCCCCCCCAGGTGCCTGGGGGACTGTAGTAGTCCCCCCCAGGTGCCTGGGGGACTGTAGTAGTCCCCCCAGGTGCCTGGGGAGCTGTAGTAGTCCCCCCCAGGTGCCTGGGGGACTGTAGTAGTCCCCCCCAGGTGCCTGGGGGACTGTAGTAGTCCCCCCAGGTGCCTGGGGGACTGTAGTAGTCCCCCCAGGTGCCTGGAGGACTGTAGTAGTCCCCCCAGGTGCCTGGGGGACTGTAGTAGTCCCCCCTGGCACCTGGGGGACTGTAGTAGTCCCCCCAGGTGCCTGGGGGACTGTAGTAGTCCCCCCAGGTGCCTGGGGGACTGTAGTAGTCCCCCCAGGTGCCTGGGGGACTGTAGTAGTCCCCCCAGGTGCCTGGGGGACTGTAGTAGTCCCCCCAGGTGCCTGGGGGACTGTAGTAGTCCCCCCAGGTGCCTGGGGAGCTGTAGTAGTCCCCCCAGGTGCCTGTGGGACTGTAGTAGTCCCCCCAGGTGCCTGGGGGACTGTAGTAGTCCCCCCAGGTGCCTGGAGGACTGTAGTAGTCCCCCCCAGGTGCCTGGGGGACTGTAGTAGTCCCCCCAGGTGCCTGGGGGACTGTAGTAGTCCCCCCAGGTGCCTGGAGGACTGTAGTAGTCCCCCCCAGGTGCCTGGGGGACTGTAGTAGTCCCCCCAGGTGCCTGGGGGACTGTAGTAGTCCCCCCAGGTGCCTGGAGGACTGTAGTAGTCCCCCCAGGTGCCTGGAGGACTGTAGTAGTCCCCCCAGGTGCCTGGAGGACTGTAGTAGTCCCCCCAGGTGCATGGAGGACTGTAGTAGTCCCCCCAGGTGCCTGGGGGACTGTAGGAGTCCCCCCAGGTGCCTGGGGGACTGTAGGAGTCCCCCCAGGTGCATGGAGGACTGTAGTAGTCCCCCCAGGTGCCTGGGGGACTGTAGGAGTCCCCCCAGGTGCCTGGAGGACTGTAGTAGTCCCCCCAGGTGCCTGGGGGACTGTAGTAGTCCCCCTGGCACCTGGGGAACTGTAGTAGTCTCCCCAGGTGCCTGGAGGACTGTAGTAGTCCCCCTGGCACCTGGAGGACTGTATGAGTCCCCCCTTCCCTTACATTCCAAGACCTTTTATGCTTGAAGCCTGGCCTGGACAAATTACCTGTAGCGTTATGTCCAGGAATAAATCATGGCCGAAGGGCCAGCCGCTTGACAGCTAACGAGCCTTCCCCCCCCCCCCTTATTTCTCGGCTGACGTTGCCAAGACCTCTCCTTACAACCCTTCTGCTGCAGTCCTCTTCAGTACACCTCTATTGCCCTCCCCTCTCTAGTGTCTAATACCTTACAAGTAGTATTCTCACTGTTACATGCATTGTTGGCTGCGAGTGATCTCATTCAGTGAAAAAAAATAGATTTTCAACGCTGGGTTCGAGAGCTTAAAGCCAGGAAGGACTGTTGACTGTGTTGCGGAGAGGTGATTGGTTCATTGTTCTGTCAGCTGGGTCACTGTTCTGTCTGCTGGGGTCACTGTTCTGTCTGCTGGGGGTCACTGTTCCGTCTGCTGGGGGTCACTGTTCTGTCTGCTGGGGGGGTCACTGTTCTGTCTGCTGGGGGTCACTGTTCCGTCTGCTGGGGGTCACTGTTCTGTCTGCTGGGGGGGTCACTGTTCTGTCTGCTGGGGGTCACTGTTCTGTCTGCTGGGGGTCACTGTTCTGTCTGCTGGGGGTCACTGTTCCGTCTGCTGGGGGTCACTGTTCCGTCTGCTGGGGGTCACTGTTCTGTCTGCTGGGGGTCACTGTTCTGTCTGCTGGGGGTCACTGTTCTGTCTGCTGGGGGTCACTGTTCTGTCTGCTGGGGTCACTGTTCTGTCTGCTGGGGTCACTGTTCTGTCTGCTGGGGGTCACTGTTCTGTCTGCTGGGGGTCACTGTTCTGTCTGCTGGGTCACTGTTCCGTCTGCTGGGGGGGTCACTGTCCTATCTGCTGGGGGTCACTGTTCTGTCTGCTGGGGGTCACTGTTCTGTCTGCTGGGGGTCACTGTTCGGTCTGCTGGGGGTCACTGTTCGGTCTGCTGGGGGGTCACTGTTCGGTCTGCTGGGGGGTCACTGTTCGGTCTGCTGAGTTAGTTCTGTCTGCTGGGGACGGTTCTGTCTGCTGGGGACGGTTCTGTCTGCTGGGGACGGTTCTGTCTGCTGGGGACGGTTCTGTCTGCTGGGGACGGTTCTGTCTGCTGGGGACGGTTCTGTCTGCTGGGGGTCACTGTTCCGTCTGCTGGGGGTCACTGTTCCGTCTGCTGGGGGTCACTGTTCCGTCTGCTGGGGGTCACTGTTCCGTCTGCTGGGGGTCACTGTTCCGTCTGCTGGGGGTCACTGTTCCGTCTGCTGGGGGTCACTGTTCCGTCTGCTGGGGGTCACTGTTCCGTCTGCTGGGGGTCACTGTTCCGTCTGCTGGGGGTCACTGTTCCGTCTGCTGGGGGTCACTGTTCCGTCTGCTGGGGGTCACTGTTCCGTCTGCTGGGGGGTCACTGTTCCGTCTGCTGGGGGGTCACTGTTCCGTCTGCTGGGGGGTCACTGTTCCGTCTGCTGGGGGGTCACTGTTCCGTCTGCTGGGGGGTCACTGTTCTGTCTGCTGGGGGGTCACTGTTCTGTCTGCTGGGGTCACTGTTCTGTCTGCTGGGGTCACTGTTCTGTCTGCTGGGGTCACTGTTCTGTCTGCTGGGGTCACTGTTCTGTCTGCTGGGGTCACTGTTCTGTCTGCTGGGGGTCACTGTTCTGTCTGCTGGGGTCACTGTTCTGTCTGCTGGGGGTCACTGTTCTGTCTGCTGGGGGTCACTGTTCTGTCTGCTGGGGGTCACTGTTCTGTCTGCTGGGGGTCACTGTTCTGTCAGCTGGGGATCACTGTTCTGTCTGCTGGGGTCACTGTTCTGTCTGCTGGGGGTCACTGTTCTGTCTGCTGGGGGTCACTGTTCTGTCTGCTGGGGGTCACTGTTCTGTCTGCCGGGGGTCACTGTTCTGTCTGCTGGGGGTCACTGTTCTGTCTGCTGGGGGGTCACTGTTCTGTCTGCTGGGGGTCACTGTTCTGTCTGCTGGGGGTCACTGTTCTGTCTGCTGGGGTCACTGTTGTCTGCTGGGGGTCACTGTTCTGTCTGCTGGGGGTCACTGTTCTGTCTGCTGGGGGTCACTGTTCTGTCTGCCGGGGGTCACTGTTCTGTCTGCTGGGGTCACTGTTCTGTCTGCTGGGATCACTGTTCTGTCTACTGGGGGTCACTGTCCTGTCTGCTGGGGGTCACTGTCCTGTCTGCTGGGGGTCACTCTCCTGTCTGCTGGGGGTCACTGTTCTGTCTGCTGGGGTCACTGTCCTGTCAGCTGGGGATCACTGTTCTGTCTGCTGGGGTCACTGTTCTGTCTGCTGGGGGTCACTGTTCTGTCTGCTGGGGGTCACTGTTCTGTCTGCTGGGGGTCACTGTCCTGTCTGCTGGGGGTCACTGTCCTGTCTGCTGGGGGTCACTGTCCTGTCTGCTGGGGGTCACTGTACTGTCTGCTGGGGGTCACTGTCCGGTCTGCTGGGGGTCACTGTCCTGTCTGCTGGGGGTCACTGTCCTGTCTGCTAGGGGTCACTGTCCTGTCTGCTGGGGGTCACTGTTCTGTCTGCTGGGGGCCACTGTTCTGTCTGCTGGGGGCCACTGTTCTGTCTGCTGGGGGTCACTGTTCTGTCTGCTGGGGGTCACTGTTCTGTCTGCTGGGGGTCACTGTTCTGTCTGCTGGGGGTCACTGTTCTGTCTGCTGGGGGTCACTGTTCTGTCTGCTGGGGGTCACTGTTCTGTCTGCTGGGGGTCACTGTTCTGTCTGCTGGGGTCACTGTTCTGTCTGCTGGGGTCACTGTCCTGTCTGCTGGGGTCACTGTCCTGTCTGCTGGGGTCACTGTCCTGTCTGCTGGGGTCACTGTCCTGTCTGCTGGGGTCACTGTCCTGTCTGCTGGGGTCACTGTCCTGTCTGCTGGGGTCACTGTTCTGTCTGCTGGGGTCACTGTTCTGTCTGCTGGGGTCACTGTTCTGTCTGATGGGGGTCACTGTTCTGTCTGATGGGGGTCACTGTTGTGTCTGCTGGGGGTCACTGTTCTGTCTGCTGGGACAGTGTTCTGTCTGCTGGAGGTCACTGTTCTGTCTGCTGGGGGTCACTGTTCTGTCTGCTGGGGGTCACTGTTCTATCTGCTGGGGGTCACTGTTCTGTCTGCTGGGGGTCACTGTTCTGTCTGCTGGGGGTCACTGTTCTGTCTGCTGGGGTCACTGTTCTGTCTGCTGGGGGTCACTGTTCTGTCTGCTGGGGGTCACTGTCCTGTCTGCTGGGGGTCACTGTCCTGTCTGCTGGGGGTCACTGTCCTGTCTGCTGGGGGTCACTGTCCTGTCTGCTGGGGGTCACTGTCCTGTCTGCTGGGGGTCACTGTTCTGTCTGCTGGGGGTCACTGTTCTGTCTGCTGGGGGTCACTGTTCTGTCTGCTGGGGGACACTGTTCTGTCTGCTGGGGGTCACTGTTCTGTCTGCTGGGGGTCACTGTTCTGTCTGCTGGGGGTCACTGTTCTGTCTGCTGGGGGTCACTGTTCTGTCTGCTGGGGGTCACTGTTCTGTCTGCTGGGTCACTGTTCTGTCTGATCCTAATTTTTGCCATACCTGAGTACCTTCAATTTATCACTGTTAAACATCATGTTATTTTCTGCTGTCCAGTCAAAAATTTTATTATCTGCTTGTAATTTTTCAATGTCTTCAGCAGAGGTAATTTTCACGCTGATGTTTGTGTCATCTGCAAAGGACGACACGAAGCTGTGGCGTGTATTTTTGTCTATATCAGATATGAGAATAAGGAACAGTAGCGGTGCAAGGACTGTACCTTGAGGTACAGAGCTTTTAACATCGCTTGGATTCGATTTGATCTGATTGACTGTTACTCTTTGTGTTCTGTTCGACAGGAAATTGAGTATCCAGCGTCCTACTTTACCAGTTATTCCCATTGACCTCATTTTGTGAGCTATCACCCCATGGTCACATCTGTCGAACGCCTTTGCAAAGTCTGTGTATACAACATCTGCATTTTGCTTTTCTTCTAGGGCTTCTGTGATTTTGTCATAGTGGTTGAGTAACTGTGACAGACAGGATCTTCCCGCTCTAAATCCATGTTGTCCTGGGTTGTGTAGCTCATTATTTACCATATAACTAGAAATTTGATTCCTAATCACTCTTTCAAACACTTTTATTATGTGTGATGTTAGTGCAACTGGCCTATAATTTTTTGCCAAGGCTTTACTCCCCCCCTTGTGCAACGGAGCTATATCTGCAGATTTAAGTGCTGCTGGTATCTCCCCTGTATCCAGGCTCTTTCTCCATATTACGCTGAGTGCTCTCGCTACTGGTACTTTACATTTCTTTATGAATATTGAATTCCATGAGTCAGGCCCAGGAGCTGAGTGCATAGGCATATTGTCAATTTCTCTTTCAAAGTCTTCCGAGTTTGTGGTAATATCCGTTATATTATCTGCAGCTTGAATGTCATTCATAAAGAAGCTGTCTGGGTCATCAACTTTCATGTTGTTTATTGGTGTGCTAAACATAGCCTCATACTGGCTTCTTAGAATTTCACTAATCTCTTTGTTGTCCTCTGTGTACGTACTCCTCCTGTTGTCCTCTGTGTACGTACTCCTCCTGTTGTCCTCTGTGTACGTACTCCTCCTGTTGTCCTCTGTGTACGTACTCCTCCTGTTGTCCTCTGTGTACGTACTCCTCCTGTTGTCCTCTGTGTACGTACTCCTCCTGTTGTCCTCTGTGTACGTACTCCTCCTGTTGTCCTCTGTGTACGTACTCCTCCTGTTGTCCTCTGTGTACGTACTCCTCCTGTTGTCCTCTGTGTACGTACCTTCACTTGTAATTAACGGTCCAATACTGGTCGAGGTTTTGGATTTTGATTTTGCGTATGCGAAAAAATATTTCGGATTTTTCTTTATCTCTTGTATAGATATATACATCTCTTATCTCTTTCCTTATCTCTTGTATAGCTTTCTGTTCCAATTGTCATTTCCTCAGACTCATATGATCGCTTCAACGTTTGTTCTATTTCTTGGATCTCCCTGCTTAGGCTTATTTTCCTTTCTTGTGATAGTCGGTCGATAGATAGGGAGCCGGTCGATCGAGCGGGCAGCACGCTGGACTTGTGATCCTGTGGTCCCGGGTTCGATCCCAGGCGCCGGCGAGAAACAATGGGCAGAGTTTCTTTCACTCTATGCCCCTGTTACCTAGCAGTAAATAGGTACCTGGGTGTTAGTCAGCTGTCACTGGCTGCTTCCTGGGGGGTGGAGGCCTGGTCGAGGACCGGGCCGCGGGGACACTAAAAAGCCCCGAAATCATCTCAAGATAACCTCAAGATAACCTCAAGATAGTCTGGTAGTCGTTATTTTTTGTTTGAGTGTGTGTGTGTACTCACCTAGTTGTGCTTGCGGGGGTTGAGCTGCGGCTCTTTGGTCCCGCCTCTCAACTGCCAATCAAATGATGTAAAGGTTCCTGATCTTCGCGCGCGCGTTAGAGAGAAATATATATATGTAGTAGACATAAGAGGAAAAAATAGGTTAGAAAGGCGGGGTCCAAGAGCTAATAGCTCGATTCTGCAGATACAAATAGTAAATACAAATGGAAAAACCAATGTCGAAATATGTCAATAATGTGGCATATTAAATAATAGTGTCAAAATAATCTTTTGATATGTCATTAAACACATCAAAAGATTTTTTTGGGGCCAGGGTAGTGAAGAAAGTGGTGGAGGCAGACTCCACATACACAGTTTCATATATATATCTGATATAACGACTCAGGAGTCGTTATATCAGATCTATAACCTACAGGCTCAGGAGCCCAGTACATAAATGAAGTAGATGTTGAGAGGCGGGACCACAGAGCCGAAGCCCAACCCCCCCACAAGAACAACTAGGTCAACACCCCCCCCCCCCACAATACCCATCACAAAGTCTTCAGACAACTTTTCAACTTTTTTATTGTCTGTAAGGGTCCATGAGACGTCCCTGGCGGCCCCTGAGATAAGGGCTGTGTATATCCCTGAAGGACTTGAACAAGCATAAAAAAAAAAACTCAAATCCCGCAGAGGAGCTGTCAAGGCGGCCAAACTACAGGCAGCTGGCAAGCCAAATTACCCCCCCCCCCCCCCCCCCGACGCTGAAAAAAATATATATACCGAATTTGTTAATAAAAGCGCCGACCGCACAAAGGGTTTTGAGGAGGAAAATGGTCAATTTAAATAATCTCTGAACATTCCAAGTAGATAAATAGCCGTGGGAAGTTATGAAGATCCCAGCGGGACCTGAGGGCCATGAGACCTCAGGGACCTGAGACCTCAGGGACCTGAGGGCCATGAGATCTCAGGGACCTGAGGGCCATGAGACCTCAGGGACCTGAGGGGTCATGAGACCTCAGGGACCTGAGGGCCATGAGACCTCAGGGACCTGAGGGCCAGGAGACCTCAGGGACCTGAGGGCCAGGAGACCTCAGGGACCTGAGGGCCATGAGACCTCAGGGACCTGAGGGCCATGAGACCTCAGGGACCTGAGGGCCATGAGACCTCAGGGACCTGAGGGCCATGAGACCTCAGGGACCTGAGGACCATGAGACCTCAGGGACCTGAGGGCCATGAGACCTCAGGGACCTGAGGGCCATGATCCCAGCGGGACCTGAGGGCCATGATCCCAGCGGGACCTGAGGGCCATGAGACCTCAGGGACCTGAGGGCCATGATCCCAGCGGGACCCGAGGGCCATGATCCCAGCGGGACCTGAGGGCCATGAGACCTCAGGGACCCGAGGGCCATGATCCCAGCGGGACCTGAGGGCCATGAGACCTCAGGTCCCTGAGGGCCATGAGACCTCAGGGACCTGAGGGCCAGGAGACCTCAGGGACCTGAGGGCCATGAGACCTCAGGGACCTGAGGGCCAGGAGACCTCAGGGACCTGAGGGCCATGAGACCTCAGGGACCTGAGGGCCATGAGACCTCAGGGACCTGAGGGCCATGAGACCTCAGGGACCTGAGGGCCATGAGACCTCAGGGACCTGAGGGCCATGAGACCTCAGGGACCTGAGGGCCATGAGACCTCAGAGACCTGAGGGCCATGAGACCTCAGAGACCTGAGGGCCATGAGACCTCAGGGACCTGAGGGCCATGAGACCTCAGGGACCTGAGGGCCATGAGACCTCAGGGACCTGAGGGTCATGAGACCTCAGGGACCTGAGGGCCATGAGACCTCAGAGACCTGAGGGCCATGAGACCTCAGAGACCTGAGGGCCATGAGACCTCAGAGACCTGAGGGCCATGAGACCTCAGGGACCTGAGGGCCATGAGACCTCAGAGACCTGAGGGCCATGAGACCTCAGGGACCTAAGGGCCATGAGATCTCAGGGACCTGAGGGTCATGATCCCAGCGAGACCTGAGGGCCATGAGACCTCAGGGACCTGAGGGCCCCGACCCTGCGGCTCGTCAGGCGTGGCCGGGGGGTGGTGGGGCGCGGACCTGGTATTGGCGGGAATATGCCTTCCTGAGCCACTAATACCCCGGGGGCGGGGGGTGGTGGGGCGCGAGCCTGGTATTGGCGGGTAGATGCCTTCCTGAGCCACTAATACCCCGGGGGCGGGGGATATCCTGCCGGTGAACCTCACCTTCCTGGAGGCTTCCCTCTCCTGGGTCATCATGATCTGACCTTCCCCCGGGGTCCTGAGGGCCCCTGGGCTCCTGCCACCATGATCTGAGCTTCCCAAGGGTCCTGGAGGGCCCCCTGGGGCTCCTGCCACCATGATCTGATCTTCCTCAGGGACCTGAGGGCCCCCTGGGGCTCCTGCCACCATGATCTGAGCTTCTCCTGGGTCCTGAGAGGCCCCCTGGGGCTCCTGCCACCATGAGCTGACCTTCCCCAGGGACCTGAAGGCCCCCTGGGGCTCCTGCCACCATGAGCTGACCTTCCCCAGGGACCTGAGGGCCCCCTGGGGCTCCTGCCACCATGAGCTGACCTTCCCCAGGGACCTGAGGGCCCCCTGGGGCTCCTGCCACCATGATCTGATCTTCCTCAGGGACCTGAGGGCCCCCTGGGGCTCCTGCCACCATGATCTGATCTTCCTCAGGGACCTGAGGGCCCCCTGGGGCTCCTGCCACCATGACCTGACCTTCCCCCGGGGTCCTGAGGGCCCCCTGGGGCTCCTGCCACCATCTCGGTCTAAGTATCCCACACACTCAACCCCCACCACACGCCCCCTACACACTCAACCCCCACCACACTCCCCCCACACACTCAAAACCCCCACCACACACCCCCCACACACTCAACCACCACCACACATCCCCACACACTCAAAACCCCCACCACACACCCCCCCCACACACTCAAAACCCCCACACACACCCCACACACTCAACCCCCACCACACATCCCCACACACTCAACCCCCACCACACCCCCCCCCACCCTCACACCCCAACCCCCACCACTCAAGAAACACTTACAAGCGCCCACGTAAAGAGAAAAACCTGGCGTATGGGAGAGTGGGAAACTAAGCCCTGGCAGGCCAGGTTGGTGGCCTGGCCCGGGAAGCAAGCCATTACCTTCAGCTGCCCACGGCCCACAATGGCCCACAATGGCCCACAATGGCCTCCTGCAACAATTCACTTGACTCCACTTTCAATTAGCCCTGACGGTGAGCGGCGCCACTAATGGTGGGCTCCTGTTATTGCTATCGGTGTATTATGTAGACCTATACACACCTTCCCTGTGTTTTACCTTTGGGTGGTTTCGCGAGTTGCTCTACAGCCCCAGAGGGCCGAGGGCTTCGTGGCCGACAAGTGGGACAATAAGACTGTTGTTGGGAGCAGGTTGTAGACACTAATACCCCCTTGTGTGTGTGAGGGGGGCATGGCCCCCCTCCTCGTCTCACAACTTCCCATGTCTGGGTCAGTAAAACAGTCGTATTTGTTACGGAGTGGCAGGAAAGGAGGATATCCCAGTACTGGAGGACTGTCCCAGTACTGCAGGACTGTCCCAGTACTGGAGGACTGTCCCAGTACTGGAGGACTGTCCCAGTACTGGAGAACTGTCCCAGTACTGCAGGACTGTCCCAGTACTGGAGGACTGTCCCAGTACTGCAGGACTGTCCCAGTACTGGAGGACTGCCCCAGTACTGGAGAACTGTCCCAGTACTGGAGGACTGTCCCAGTACTGGAGGACTGTCCCAGTACTGCAGAACTGTCCCAGTACTGCAGGACTGTCCCAGTACTGGAGGACTGTCCCAGTACTGGAGGACTGTCCCAGTACTGGAGGACTGTCCCAGTACTGCAGAACTGTCCCAGTACTGCAGGACTGTCCCAGTACTGGAGGACTGTCCCAGTACTGCAGAACTGTCCCAGTACTGGAGGACTGTCCCAGTACTGGAGTACTGGACTGTCCCCCAGTACTGGAGGACTGTCCCAGTACTGGACTGGTACTGGAGGACTGTCCCAGTACTGGGGGACTGTCCCAGTACTGGAGGACTGTCCCAGTACTGGAGGACTGTCCCAGTACTGGAGGACTGTCCCAGTACTGCAGGACTGTCCCAGTACTGGAGGACTGTCCCAGTACTGGAGGACTGTCCCAGTACTGGAGGACTGTCCCAGTACTGGAGGACTGTCCCAGTACTGGAGGACTGTCCCAGTACTGGAGGACTGTCCCAGTACTGGAGGACTGTCCCAGTACTGGAGGACTGTCCCAGTACTGGAGGACTGTCCCAGTACTGAGGACTGTCCCAGTACTGGAGGACTGTCCCAGTACTGCAGGACTGTCCCAGTACTGCAGGACTGTCCCAGTACTGGAGGACTGTCCCAGTACTGAGGACTGTCCCAGTACTGCAGGACTGTCCCAGTACTGCAGGACTGTCCCAGTACTGGAGGACTGTCCCAGTACTGGAGGACTGTCCCAGTACTGCTGTCCCAGTACTGCACTGTCCCAGTACTGGAGGACTGTCCCAGTACTGCAGGACTGTCCCAGTACTGCAGGACTGTCCCAGTACTGGAGGACTGTCCCAGTACTGGAGGACTGTCCCAGTACTGCAGGACTGTCCCAGTACTGGAGGACTGTCCCAGTACTGGAGGACTGTCCCAGTACTGCCCAGCTGCCCCAGGGAGGACTGTCCCAGTACTGGAGGACTGTCCCAGTACTGGAGGACTGTCCCAGTACTGCTGTCCCAGTACTGGAGGACTGTCCCAGTACTGCAGAACTGTCCCAGTACTGCAGAACTGTCCCAGTACTGGAGGACTGTCCCAGTACTGCAGGACTGTCCCAGTACTGCAGGACTGTCCCAGTACTGCAGAACTGTCCCAGTACTGCAGGACTGTCCCAGTACTGGAGGACTGTCCCAGTACTGCAGGACTGTCCCAGTACTCACCCAGCTGTCCCAGTACACACCCAGCTGTCCCAGTACTCACCCAGCTGCCCCAGTACTCACCCAGCTGCCCCAGTACTCGCACAGCTGCCCCAGTACTCGCACAGCTGCCCCAGTACTCACCCAGCTGTCCCAGTACTCTCCCAGCTGTCCAAGTACTCACCCAGCTGCCCCAGTACACACCCAGCTGTCCCAGTACTCACCCAGCTGTCCCAGTACTCACCCAGCTGACCCAGTACTCACCCAGCTGACCCAGTACTCACCCAGCTATCCCAGTACTCACCCAGCTGCCCCAGTACACACCCAGCTGTCCCAGTACTCACCCAGCTGTCCCAGTACTCACCCAGCTGACCCAGTACCCACCCAGCTGACCCAGTACTCACCCAGCTGCCCCAGTACACACCCAGCTGTCCCAGTACTCACCCAGCTGTCCCAGTACTCACCCAGCTGCCCCAGTACACACCCAGCTGTCCCAGTACTCACCCAGCTGTCCCAGTACTCACCCAGCTGACCCAGTACCCACCCAGCTGACCCAGTACTCACCCAGCTGACCCAGTACTCACCCAGCTGTCCCAGTACTCACCCAGCTGTCCCAGTACTCACCCAGCTGTCCCAGTACTCACCCAGCTGCCCCAGTACACACCCAGCTGTCCCAGTACTCACCCAGCTGTCCCAGTACTCACCCAGCTGCCCCAGTACACACCCAGCTGTCCCAGTACTCACCCAGCTGTCCCAGTACTCTCCCAGCTGTCCCAGTACTCACCCAGCTGCCCCAGTACACACCCAGCTGTCCCAGTACTCACCCAGCTGTCCCAGTACTCTCCCAGCTGTCCCAGTACTCACCCAGCTGTCCCAGTACTCTCCCAGCTGTCCCAGTACTCACCCAGCTGCCCCAGTACACACCCAGCTGTCCCAGTACTCACCCAGCTGTCCCAGTACTCACCCAGCTGCCCCAGTACACACCCAGCTGTCCCAGTACTCACCCAGCTGCCCCAGTACACACCCAGCTGACCCAGTACCCACCCAGCTGACCCAGTACTCACCCAGCTGCCCCAGTACACACCCAGCTGCCCCAGTACTCACCCAGCTGCCCCAGTACTCACCCAGCTGCCCCAGTACTCACCCAGCTGACCCAGTACCCACCCAGCTGACCCAGTACTCACCCAGCTGCCCCAGTACTCACCCAGCTGACCCAGTACCCACCCAGCTGACCCAGTACTCACCCAGCTGTCCCAGTACTCACCCAGCTGTCCCAGTACTCACCCAGCTGTCCCAGTACTCACCCAGCTGACCCAGTACCCACCCAGCTGACCCAGTACTCACCCAGCTGACCCAGTACCCACCCAGCTGACCCAGTACTCACCCAGCTGTCCCAGTACACACCCAGCTGTCCCAGTACTCACCCAGCTGTCCCAGTACTCACCCAGCTGTCCCAGTACTCACCCAGCTGACCCAGTACTCACCCAGCTGTCCCAGTACACACCCAGCTGTCCCAGTACTCACCCAGCTGTCCCAGTACTCACCCAGCTGTCCCAGTACTCACCCAGCTGACCCAGTACCCACCCAGCTGACCCAGTACTCACCCAGCTGACCCAGTACCCACCCAGCTGACCCAGTACTCACCCAGCTGACCCAGTACCCACCCAGCTGACCCAGTACTCACCCAGCTGTCCCAGTACTCACCCAGCTGCTCCCTCCACCAGTTCACACACCTAAAACAAGAGAGAAGTTCATCAGTAAAATATTATTATTGATTCAATAAAATACAATGATGATAAAATAAATTAATATAGAGGGACAAAAGAGGCAGAAAGGAGGGACAAAAAGAGGCAGTAAAGAGGGACAAAGAGAGGCAGTAAAGAGGATGTTCAACAACAGACATGTTGCTGCATGGGTAACAGCTTCTCTGCTGCATGGGTGACAGCTTCTCTGCTGCATGGGTGACAGCTTCTCTGCTGCATGGGTGACAGCTTCTCTGCTGCATGGGTGACAGCTTCTCTGCTGCATGGGTGACAGCTTCTCTGCTGCATGGGTGACAGCTTCTCTGCTGCATGGGTGACAGCTTCTCTGCTGCATGGGTGACAGCTTCTCTGCTGCATGGGTGACAGCTTCTCTGCTGCATGGGTGACAGCTTCTCTGCTGCATGGGTGACAGCTTCTCTGCTGCATGGGTGACAGCTTCTCTGCTGCATGGGTGACAGCTTCTCTGCTGCATGGGTGACAGCTTCTCTGCTGCATGGGTGACAGCTTCTCTGCTGCATGGGTGACAGCTTCTCTGCTGCATGGGTGACAGCTTCTCTGCTGCATGGGTGACAGCTTCTCTGCTGCATGGGTGACAGCTTCTCTGCTGCATGGGTGACAGCTTCTCTGCTGCATGGGTGACAGCTTCTCTGCTGCATGGGTGACAGCTTCTCTGCTGCATGGGTGACAGCTTCTCTGCTGCATGGGTGACAGCTTCTCTGCTGCATGGGTGACAGCTTCTCTGCTGCATGGGTGACAGCTTCTCTGCTGCATGGGTGACAGCTTCTCTGCTGCATGGGTGATACTATGCTGCATGGGTGACAGCTTCTCTGCTGCATGGGTGACAGCTTCTCTGCTGCATGGGTGACAGCTTCTCTGCTGCATGGGTGACAGCTTCTCTGCTGCATGGGCGACAGCTTCTCTGCTGCATGGGCAACAGCTTCTCTGCTGCATGGGTAACAGCTTCTCTGCTGCATGGGTAACAGCTTCTCTGCTGCATGGGTAACAGCTTCTCTGCTGCATGGGTAACAGCTTCTCTGCTGCATGGGTAACAGCTTCTCTGCTGCATGGGTAACAGCTTCTCTGCTGCATGGGCAACAGCTTCTCTGCTGCATGGGTAACAGCTTCTCTGCTGCATGGGTGACAGCTTCTCTGCTGCATGGGTAACAGCTTCTCTGCTGCATGGGTAACACCTTCTCTGCTGCATGAGCAACAGCTTCTCTGCTGCATGGGTAACACCTTCTCTGCTGCATGGGCAACAGCTTCTCTGCTGCATGGGTAACAGCTTCTCTGCTGCATGGGTAACACCTTCTCTGCTGCATGGGCAACAGCTTCTCTGCTGCATGGGTAACAGCTTCTCTGCTGCATGGGTGACAGCTTCTCTGCTGCATGGGTGACAGCTTCTCTGCTGCATGGGTGACAGCTTCTCTGCTGCATGGGTGACAGCTTCTCTGCTGCATGGGTGACAGCTTCTCTGCTGCATGGGCGACAGCTTCTCTGCTGCATGGGCGACAGCTTCTCTGCTGCATGGGCGACAGCTTCTCTGCTGCATGGGCAACAGCTTCTCTGCTGCATGGGTAACAGCTTCTCTGCTGCATGTGTAACAGCTTCTCTGCTGCATGGGTAACAGCTTCTCTGAACACCAAACAAATGACATGTTAATTGGAGAGGTTGAGATTCAGGAAAGCCCTGGGTAAATACTGGTTTGTGGAATACATTACCAGGTGACTTAACAGACCTGGGATCCCTGAGATGTTGTTTCAAGCGTAGGTTACACGTGCATATGAAGGACTTAGAGTGGATATAAAGAGGAGTTGCCTCGTATGGGGGCAACAGATCATCTTGATCTTGAGGTTATCTTGAGATGATTTCGGGGCTTTAGTGTCTCCGCGGCCCGGTCATCGACCAGGCCTCCACCCCCCAGGAAGCAGCCCGTGACAGCTGACTAACACCCAGGTACCTATTTTACTGCTAGGTAGCAGGGACATAGGGTGAAAGAAACTCTGGCCATTGTTTCTCGCCGGTGCCTGGGATCGAACCCAGGACCACAGGATCACAAGTCCAGCGTGCTGTCCGCTCGGATCCCCAGCTCCCCATCTGCAGTTCCTTAATTCTTATGTCCAGAAACACTTGTGTTACCTGGATTGTACCTGGATGGGATTCTCAGAGTTGTTCTCCCTTCCCCTCTTCGTTAGGGGGTCTGGTGGCTGAGTGGACAGCGGTCAGTATTCGTAGTCCTCGTAGAGTTTCTTTCACCCTGATGCCCTGTTCACCTAGCAGTAAATAGGTACCTGGGAGTTAGACAGCTGCTACGGGCTGCTTCCTGGGGGGGGTGTAACAAAAAGGCTTGGTCGAGGACCGGGCCGCGGGGACGCTAAGCCCCGAAATCATCTCAAGATAACCCCAAGATAACCTCAAGGTAACCCAAACATAACCAAGATAACCACAAGGTAACCCCAAGATAACCTCAAGATAACCCCAAGATAACCCCAAGATAACCCCAAGATAACCTCAAGATAACCTCAAGATAACCCCAAGATAACCCCAAGATAACCTCAAGATAACCCCAAGATAACCCCAAGATAACCTCAAGATAACCCCAAGATAACCTCAAGATAACCTCAAGATAACCCCAAGATAACCTCAAGATAACCCCAAGATAACCCCAAGATAACCTCAAGATAACCCCAAGATAACCTCAAGATAACCCCAAGATAACCTCAAGATAACCCCAAGATAACCCCCAAGGTCATCCAGCATGAATGGAACAATTTACACACAACAGCTGATTACACACAATGGCGCTACGTTCACTTCCTGTACTGAATGGCCACGAGTCGTCACGCACGGAGGATGCTTGACGAAACCGCTACATCTTTTCCCCAACCTTGGCGACTTTGTTTTACGTTTATGACGAAAGTTTGAGCTTCGAATCTCTTCAATTGTGGTTTGTAAACATTATACCCACGTGTTGTGGAGACCCGGGGCCTTATAACATGTTTAATATATGTAAACACCCCAGTCTACCCCTCCCCTCTGAACCCCTCCCCCCCCCCCGCCCTGTTAGCCCCCTAACCCCCACCCAGTCTAGAGCCCTGAGTCTACCATGTTTAGCTTCCGGGGATCAACAGCTCCGCGGCCCCGTCCCCGCTAATATGTTAAACAAATACTCAGATCTAAAGTGTTCTAATACCAGCTTAAAAACTATATAATTTAACCCCTACCTTCGTAAGTATATAAGAAATCAACGGATTAAACAACAAGTCCCTTCCCCCAAGTGAAGACAAAAAGATGCATACACCGCACTTACAGGCTGTCGTAGCTGCTCCAAGCAACAGCCTGGTGGACCAAACTCTCACAAGTCAAGCCTGGCCTCGGGCCGGGCTGTGGTGGGTATGTGGGCCTGCGGGCC
This sequence comes from Procambarus clarkii, assembly GCF_020424385.1. Classification (NCBI taxonomy): domain Eukaryota; kingdom Metazoa; phylum Arthropoda; class Malacostraca; order Decapoda; family Cambaridae; genus Procambarus; species Procambarus clarkii. The sequence continues at coordinate 7,644,457 of NC_059641.1, forward strand.
GCTCCAAGCAACAGCCTGGTGGACCAAACTCTCACAAGTCAAGCCTGGCCTCGGGCCGGGCTGTGGTGGGTATGTGGGCCTGCGGGCCGCTCCAAGCAACAGCCTGGTGGACCAAACTCTCACAAGTCAAGCCTGGCCTCGGGCCGGGCTGTGGTGGGTATGTGGGCCTGCGGGCCGCTCCAAGCAACAGCCTGGTGGACCAAACTCTCACAAGTCAAGCCTGGCCTCGGGCCGGGCTGTGGTGGGTATGTGGGCCTGCGGGCCGCTCCAAGCAACAGCCTGGTGGACCAAACTCTCACAAGTCAAGCCTGGCCTCGGGCCGGGCTGTGGTGGGTATGTGGGCCTGCGGGCCGCTCCAAGCAACAGCCTGGTGGACCAAACTCTCACAAGTCAAGCTTGAACAGTAGAACAACTCCCTCAACCCCCATCAACCAGGTCGGAACCTCATCAACAAAACCCTGCAGTTGAGTATACCTTCAGCCAGTCTCCCACAACCACCACTGGTAAACTTACTACCCCCTTACCAGTCTCCACCACCTGTTATCCACACCCCCCTAGCCCCATCACCCCCCTCTAACCCCTTCCCAGGGACAGGGGAGGGGAAAGGGGGCCCACCAGACTCCGAGATTCGCACGAGGGAGGGGGAGGTGGGGGTTTACGACTCTGGAATAGCCATAGGGACTGGGAATTTTGGGCAACATCGCCGGGTAATGCTGAAGAGACCATCACCTTCCTGTAAACTTGGACTTTTCGCCCCCATGACGAGACCATTGGTTCATTGCGGCCGGTGCTTCGTCTGAGGAGATTGGCGGCCTTGGTCTGAGAGTGATGGCTGGGGGGGCCGAGGGGGCCGAGGAGGGGGCCGAGGAGGGGGCCAGGCCGAGGCGGTCGAGGAGGGGGCCAGGCCGAGGCGGTCGAGGAGGGGGCCAGGCCGAGGCGGTCGAGGAGGGGGCCAGGCCGAGGCGGTCGAGGAGGGGGCCAGGCCGAGGCGGTCGAGGAGGGGGCCAGGCCGAGGCGGTCGAGGAGGGGGCCAGGCCGAGGCGGGTCAGGTCGAGGAGTCCCCAGTCCCCCAGTGTACTGTGCTTGCTCCAGTACAGTCCCCCCAGGGTACTGGGCTTGCTCCAGTACAGTCCCCCCAGGGTACTGTGCTTGCTCCAGTACAGTCCCCCCAGGGTACTGTGCTTCACCCTCCCAGGGTACTGGGCTTGCTCCAGTACAGTACCCCCAGGGTACTGTGCTTGCTCCAGTACAGTCCCTCAGGGTACTGTGCTTGCTCCAGTACAGTCCCCTGGGGTACTATGCTTGCTCCAGTACAGTCCCCCAGGGTACTGTGCTTGTTCCAGTACAGTCCCCCAGGGTACTGTGCTTGCTCCGGTAGTCCCCCAGGGTACTGTGCTTGCTCCAGTACAGTCCCCCAGGGTACTGTGCTTGCTCCGGTACAGTCCCCCAGGGTACTGTGCTTGCTCCGGTATAGTCCCCCCAGGGTACTGTGCTTGCTCCGGTACAGTCCCCCCAGGGTACTGTGCTTGCTCCAGTACAGTCCCCCCAGGGTACTGTGCTTGCTCCAGTACAGTCCCCCAGGGTACTGTGCTTGCTCCAGTACAGTCCCCCAGGGTACTGTGCTTGCTCCAGTACAGTCCCCCAGGGTACTGTGCTTGCTCCAGTACAGTCCCCCAGGGTACTGTGCTTGCTCCAGTACAGTCCCCCAACGTACTGTGCTTGCTCCAGTAGTCCCCCAGGGTACTGTGCTTGCTCCGGTACAGTCCCCCCCAGGGTACTGTGCTTGCTCCGGTACGGTCCCCCCAGGGTACTGTGCTTGCTCCGGTACGGTCCCCCCAGGGTACTGTGCTTGCTCCAGTACAGTCCCCCAGGGTACTGTGCTTGCTCCAGTACAGTCCCCCCAGGGTACTGTGCTTGCTCCAGTACAGTCCCCCCAGGGTACTGTGCTTGCTCCAGTACAGTCCCCCCCAGGGTACTGTGCTTGATCCAGTACAGTCCCCCCAGGGTACTGTGCTTGTTCCAGTATAGTCCCCCCCAGGGTACTGTGCATGCTCCAGTAGTCCCCCCCAGGGTACTGTGCTTGCTCCAGTACAGTCCAACCCAGGGTACTGTGCTTGCTCCAGTACAGTCCCCCCCAGGGTACTGTGCTTGCTCCAGTACAGTCTCCCCCAGGGTACTGTGCTTGCTCCAGTACAGTCTCCCCCAGGGTACTGTGCTTGCTCCAGTACAGTCCCCCCCAGGGTACTGTGCTTGCTCCAGTACAGTCCCCCCAGGGTACTGTGCTTGCTCCAGTACAGTCCCCCAGGGTACTGTGCTTGCTCCAGTTCAGTCCCACAGGGTACTGTGCTTGCTCCAGTACAGTCCCCCCAGGGTACTGTGCTTGCTCCAGTACAGTCCCCCCAGGGTACTGTGCTTGCTCCAGTACAGTCCCCCCCAGGGTACTGCGCTTGCTCCAGTACAGTCCCCCAGGGTACTGCGCTTGCTCCAGTACAGTCCCCCAGGGTACTGTGCTTGCTCCAGTACAGTCCCCCCCGCAGGGTACTGTGCTTGCTCCAGTACAGTCCCCCCCCAGGGTACTGTGCTTGCTCCAGTACAGTCCCCCAGGGTACTGTGCTTGCTCCAGTACAGTCCCCCAGGGTACTGTGCTTGCTCCAGTACAGTCCCCCAGGGTACTGTGCTTGCTCCAGTACAGTCCCCCAGGGTACTGTGCTTGCTCCAGTACAGTCCCCCCAGGGTTCTGTGCTTGCTCCAGTACAGTCCCCCCAGGGTTCTGTGCTTGCTCCAGTACAGTCCCCCAGGGTACTGTGCTCGCTCCAGTACAGTCCCCTAGGGTACTGTGCTTGCTCCAGTACAGTCCCCCAGGGTACCGTGCTTGCTCCAGTACAGTCCCCCAGGGTACTGTGCTTGCTCCAGTACAGTCTCCCAGGGTACCGTGCTTGCTCCAGTACAGTCCCCCAGGGTACCGTGCTTGCTCCAGTACAGTCCCCCAGGGTACTGTGCTTGCTCCAGTACAGTGCCCCAGGGCACTGTGCTTGCTCCAGTACAGTGCCCCAGGGTATTGTGCTTGCTCCAGTACAGTCCCCCCAGGGTACTGTGCTTGCTCCAGTACAGTCCCCCAGGGTACTGTGCTTGCTCCAGTGCAGTCCCCCAGGGTACTGTGCTTGCTCCAGTACAGTCCCCCAGGGTACTGTGCTTGCTCCAGTACAGTCCCCCAGGGTACTGTGCTTGCTCCAGTGCAGTCCCCTAGGGTACTGTGCTTGCTCCAGTGCAGTCCCCCAGGGTACTGTGCTTGCTCCAGTGCAGTCCCCCAGGGTACTGTGCTTGCTCCAGTACAGTCCCCCAGGGTACTGTGCTTGCTCCAGTGCAGTCCCCTAGGGTACTGTGCTTGCTCCAGTGCAGTCCCCCAGGGTACTGTGCTTGCTCCAGTACAGTCCCCCCAGGGTACTGTGCTTGCTCCAGTACAGTCCCCCAGGGTACTGTGCTTGCTCCAGTACTTTTTCTCATCCTCATATCGGACATAGACAAGAACACAACCTATAGCACTGTATCATCCTTTGCAGATGACACTAGGATCTTCATTAGAGTAGGCAACATAGAGGACACGGCAAACCTCCAATCAGATGTAGATCAGGTCTTTCTATGGGCTACAGAAAATAATATGGTGTTTAACGAGGATAAGTTCCAGCTCATGAGCTACGGAAAAAATGAAAATATAAAAGCAGAAACCACGTACAAAACTCAGGCAAATCATAACATAGAACGAAAAGGCAATGTAAAGGACCTGGGTGTACTCATGTCGGAAGACCTTACCTTTAAAGAACACAATAATGTAGCCGTCACAACTGTTCTTAAGAACCAGTCAGTCAGGGAAGGAAAGAAGCGTTTTGGGAGGGTCACAGTGGCGTCTTGGGAGGGTCACAGTGGCGTCTTGGGTCACAGTGGCGTCTTGGGTCACAGTGGCGTCTTGGGAGGGACACAGTGGCGTCTTGGGTCACAGTGGCGTCTTGGGTCACAGTGGCGTCTTGGGTCACAGTGGCGTCTTGGGAGGGACACAGTGGCGTCTTGGGTCACAGTGGCGTCTTGGGAGGGTCACAGTAGCGTCTTGGGAGGGTCACAGTAGCGTCTTGGGAGGGTCACAGTGGCGTCTTGGAAGGGTCACAGTGGCGTCTTGGGAGGGTCACAGTGGCGTCTTGGGAGGGCCACAGTGGCGTCTTGGGAGGGCCACAGTGGCGTCTTGGGAGGGTCACAGTAGCGTCTTGGGAGGGTCACAGTGGCGTCTTGGGAGGGTCACAGTGGCGTCTTGGGAGGGTCACAGTGGCGTCTTGGGAGGGTCACAGTGGCGTCTTGGGAGGGTCACAGTGGCGTCTTGGGAGGGTCACAGTGGCGTCTTGGGAGGGTCACAGTGGCGTCTTGGGAGGGTCACAGTGGCGTCTTGGGAGGGTCACAGTGGCGTCTTGGGAGGGACACAGTAACGTCTTGGGTCACAGTGGCGTCTTGAGAGGGTCACAGTAACGTCTTGGGTCACAGTGGCGTCTTGGGAGGGTCACAGTGGCGTCTTGGGAGGGTCACAGTAACGTCTTGGGTCACAGTGGCGTCTTGGGAGGGACACAGTGGCGTCTTGGGTCACAGTGGCGTCTTGGGTCACAGTGGCGTCTTGGGAGGGTCACAGTGGCGTCTTGGGAGGGTCACAGTGGCGTCTTGGGAGGAACACAGTGGCGTCTTGGGAGGGACACAGTAACGTCTTGGGTCACAGTGGCGTCTTGGGAGGGTCACAGTAACGTCTTGGGTCACAGTGGCGTCTTGGGAGGGTCACAGTGGCGTCTTGGGAGGGTCACAGTGGCGTCTTGGGAGGGACACAGTGGCGTCTTGGGTCACAGTGGCGTCTTGGGAGGGTCACAGTGGCGTCTTGGGAGGGTCACAGTGGCGTCTTGGGTCACAGTGGCGTCTTGGGAGGGTCACAGTGGCGTCTTGGGAGGGTCACAGTGGCGTCTTGGGAGGGTCACAGTGGCGTCTTGGGAGGGTCACAGTGGCGTCTTGGGAGGGTCACAGTGGCGTCTTGGGAGGGACACAGTGGCGTCTTGGGAGGGTCACAGTGGCGTCTTGGGAGGGTCACAGTGGCGTCTTGGGAGGGCCACAGTGGCGTCTTGGGAGGGCCACAGTGGCGTCTTGGGAGGGTCACAGTGGCGTCTTGGGAGGGTCACAGTAGCGTCTTGGGAGGGTCCCAGTGGCGTCTTGGGAGGGTCACAGTGGCGTCTTGGGAGGGTCACAGTAGCGTCTTGGGAGGAACACAGTGGCGTCTTGGGAGGGTCACAGTGGCGTCTTGGGAGGAACACAGTGGCGTCTTGGGAGGGTCACAGTGGCGTCTTGGGAGCGACACAGTGGCGTCTTGGGTCACAGTGGCGTCTTGGGAGGGACACAGTGGCGTCTTGGGAGGGTCACAGTGGCGTCTTGGGAGGGTCACAGTGGCGTCTTGGGAGGGACACAGTGGCGTCTTGGGAGGGACACTGTGGCGTCTTGGGAGGGTCACAGTGGCGTCTTGGGAGGGACACAGTGGCGTCTTGGGAGGGTCACAGTGGCGTCTTGGGAGGGTCACAGTGGCGTCTTGGGAGGGTCACAGTGGCGTCTTGGGAGGGGCACAGTGGCGTCTTGGGAGGGTCACAGTGGCGTCTTGGGAGGGTCACAGTGGCGTCTTGGGAGGGTCACAGTGGCGTCTTGGGAGGGTCACAGTGGCGTCTTGGGAGGGTCACAGTGGCGTCTTGGGAGGGTCACAGTGGCGTCTTGGGAGGGTCACAGTGGCGTCTTGGGAGGGACACAGTGGCGTCTTGGGTCACAGTGGCGTCTTGGGAGGGACACAGTGGCGTCTTGGGAGGGTCACAGTGGCGTCTTGGGAGGGTCACAGTGGCGTCTTGGGAGGGTCACAGTGGCGTCTTGGGAGGGTCACAGTGGCGTCTTGGGAGGGTCACAGTGGCGTCTTGGGAGGGACACAGTGGCGTCTTGGGTCACAGTGGCGTCTTGGGTCACAGTGGCGTCTTGGGAGGGACACAGTGGCGTCTTGGGTCACAGTGGCGTCTTGGGAGGGTCACAGTGGCGTCTTGGGAGGGTCACAGTGGCGTCTTGGGAGCGTCACAGTGGCGTCTTGGGAGGGACACAGTGGCGTCTTGGGAGGGTCACAGTGGCGTCTTGGGAGGGACACAGTGGCGTCTTGGGTCACAGTGGCGTCTTGGGTCACAGTGGCGTCTTGGGAGGGACACAGTGGCGTCTTGGGAGGGTCACAGTGGCGTCTTGGGAGCGTCACAGTGGCGTCTTGGGAGGGTCACAGTGGCGTCTTGGGAGGGTCACAGTGGCGTCTTGGGAGGGTCACAGTGGCGTCTTGGGAGCGTCACAGTGGCGTCTTGGGAGGGTCACAGTGGCGTCTTGGGAGGGTCACAGTGGCGTCTTGGGAGGGTCACAGTGGCGTCTTGGGAGGGACACAGTGGCGTCTTGGGAGGGACACAGTGGCGTCTTGGGTCACAGTGGCGTCTTGGGAGGGTCACAGGGGCGTCTTGGGAGGGTCACAGTGCCGTCTTGGGTCACAGTGGCGTCTTGGGTCACAGTGGCGTCTTGGGTCACAGTGACGTCTTGGGAGGGTCACAGTGGCGTCTTGGGTCACAGTGGCGTCTTGGGAGGGACACAGTGGCGTCTTGGGTCACAGTGGCGTCTTGGGAGGGACACAGTGGCGTCTTGGGAGGGACACAGTGCCGTCTTGGGAGGGTCACAGTGCCGTCTTGGGAGGGTCACAGTGCCGTCTTGGGAGGGTCACAGTGCCGTCTTGGGAGGGACACAGTGCCGTCTTGGGAGGGTCACAGTGCCGTCTTGGGTCACAGTGCCGTCTTGGGAGGGTCACAGTGGCGTCTTGGGTCACAGTGGCGTCTTGGGAGGGTCACAGTGCCGTCTTGGGAGGGTCACAGTGGCGTCTTGGGTCACAGTGGCGTCTTGGGAGGGTCACAGTGGCGTCTTGGGAGGGACACAGTGGCGTCTTGGGAGGGACACAGTGGCGTCTTGGGAGGGACACAGTGGCGTCTTGGGAGGGTCACAGTGGCGTCTTGGGAGGGTCACAGTGGCGTCTTGGGAGGGTCACAGTGGCGTCTTGGGAGGGACACAGTGGCGTCTTGGGAGGGTCACAGTGGCGTCTTGGGAGGGACACAGTGGCGTCTTGGGAGGGTCACAGTGGCGTCTTGGGAGGGTCACAGTGGCGTCTTGGGAGGGTCACAGTGGCGTCTTGGGAGGGTCACAGTGGCGTCTTGGGAGGGACACAGTGGCGTCTTGGGAGGGTCACAGTGGCGTCTTGGGAGGGTCACAGTGGCGTCTTGGGAGGGTCACAGTGGCGTCTTGGGAGGGTCACAGTGGCGTCTTGGGAGGGACACAGTGGCGTCTTGGGAGGGTCACAGTGGCGTCTTCGGAGGGTCACAGGGGCGTCTTGGGAGGGACACAGTGGCGTCTTGGGAGGGACACAGTGGCGTCTTGGGAGGGACACAGGGGCGTCTTGGGAGGGACACAGGGGCGTCTTGGGTCACAGTGGCGTCTTGGGTCACAGTGGCGTCTTGGGAGGGTCACAGTGGCGTCTTGGGAGGGTCACAGTGGCGTCTTGGGTCACAGTGGCGTCTTGGGAGGGTCACAGTGGCGTCTTGGGAGGGTCACAGTGGCGTCTTGGGAGGGCCACAGTGGCGTCTTGGGAGGGACACAGGGGCGTCTTGGGAGGGACACAGGGGCGTCTTGGGAGGGACACAGTGGCGTCTTGGGAGGGTCACAGTGGCGTCTTGGGAGGGTCACAGTGGCGTCTTGGGAGGGTCACAGTGGCGTCTTGGGAGGGCCACAGTGGCGTCTTGGGAGGGCCACAGTGGCGTCTTGGGAGGGACACAGGGGCGTCTTGGGAGGGACACAGGGGCGTCTTGGGAGGGACACAGTGGCGTCTTGGGAGGGTCACAGTGGCGTCTTGGGAGGGTCACAGTGGCGTCTTGGGAGGGTCACAGTGCCGTCTTGGGAGGGACACAGTGGCGTCTTGGGAGGGACACAGTGGCGTCTTGGGAGGGTCACAGTGGCGTCTTGGGAGGGTCACAGTGGCGTCTTGGGAGGGTCACAGTGGCGTCTTGGGAGGGTCACAGTGGCGTCTTGGGAGGGACACAGTGGCGTCTTGGGAGGGACACAGTGGCGTCTTGGGAGGGACACAGGGGCGTCTTGGGAGGGACACAGTGGCGTCTTGGGAGGGACACAGTGGCGTCTTGGGAGGGACACAGTGGCGTCTTGGGAGGGACACAGTGGCGTCTTGGGAGGGACACAGTGCCGTCTTGGGAGGGACACAGGGGCGTCTTGGGAGGGACACAGGGGCGTCTTGGGAGGGACACAGGGGCGTCTTGGGAGGGACACAGTGGCGTCTTGGGAGGGACACAGTGGCGTCTTGGGAGGGACACAGTGGCGTCTTGGGAGGGACACAGTGGCGTCTTGGGAGGGTCACAGTGGCGTCTTGGGAGGGACACAGGGGCGTCTTGGGAGGGACACAGTGGCGTCTTGGGAGGGACACAGTGGCGTCTTGGGAGGGACACAGTGGCGTCTTGGGAGGGACACAGTGGCGTCTTGGGAGGGACACAGTGGTCTTGGGAGGGACACAGGGGCGTCTTGGGAGGGACACAGTGGCGTCTTGGGAGGGACACAGTGGCGTCTTGGGAGGGACACAGTGGCGTCTTGGGAGGGACACAGTGGCGTCTTGGGAGGGTCACAGTGGCGTCTTGGGAGGGACACAGTGGCGTCTTGGGAGGGACACAGTGGCGTCTTGGGAGGGACACAGTGGCGTCTTGGGTCACAGTGGCGTCTTGGGAGGGTCACAGTGGCGTCTTGGGAGGGGCAGTGAGGGGTGTTCCGTCCTGGGGCGGAGGGAGAGGTGGCTCCACCAGCGTGAGTACAGTAGTAACGTATTGATCCGCCCCCAACAATGGTCCTCCCCCTCGCATTCCTCTCCAACGCACTACCATACACCCCTCACACCTCACTCCCTCATCTCCCCCAAACCTCACCCCCAGAGTCAGGCACTAACTGCTGCCAACCACTGTAAACCTCCATACAAACAGTGCCAAACATCGCAGGCACTCCCAAACACCACACTATGGCACTGTGCCTAGGGCAAGGTGGTCGAGTGCCACACTGCCCACCATTCAAGACGGGTCACTGAGAGTCAGGAAGATCAAGAGAGCAGCAGAGATGGATGAGGAGGCTGCCAAGTGGTGAGGTCTCTCTCTAAGACAGGTATCATCAGTCATCTATATTCCTTCACACCTTGTAACAGCCTCTCGTAAACTATCAGAGCTTCGAGTCGTGTTCACAGGCTGCCCTGCCCCGGCTGGTGTGTGGGGTGTGTGGGGGTGTGGGGGGTGTGGGGGGGTGTGGGGGTGTGGGGGTGTGGGGGGTGTGTGGGGGTGTGGGGGTGTGGGGGTGGTGTGTGGGGGTGGTGGTGTGTGGGGGGTGTGTGTGGGGGGTGGGGGGGGTAGCTATACGCCCCCCCCCCCACAGCCAGTGTTCAGGTGTGGGGGTGATCAGGTGTGGGGGGTAGCTATACCCCCCCAACAGCCAGTGTTAAGGTGTGGGGGTGATCAGGTGTGGGGGTGATCAGGTGTGGGGGTGTGGGGGTAGCTATACCCCCCCCTCCCCCACAGCATCAGGTGTAGGAGGTGTGGGGCACACATTTACATATACCAGTATACACATATAAATGGCAAATACATATTTGTATTAGGCTGGGAGGGCGCACCTATGAGGCCAGGCTTGACGTGTGAGAGCTTGGTCCACCAGGCTGTTGCTTGCAGCGGCCCGCATTACGGACAGCCCAAAACGTCCACCTCAAAGCAGTGAAGTAATTACCACAATTAGGCTATAATATCGTTACCTTTGAGAAGTAATTGCAGGTAACGAGCCTAGTACCCTTCAAACCCCCCAAACTTACGAGCTCTGCGTCGAGGCTCAGGTGACTCGCTCGTTAAAGCGCTTACCTGGAGCGTACCTGTGAAGGGACTCTGGAGTTGTTCTACCCCCAGAGGCTCGAGGTAGGAGTCCGCCCCACCACACAAGGAGGAGGGTCCTGAGGACGATCTCGAGGAGGTCCTGAGGACGACCTCGAGGAGGTCCTGAGGACGACCCCATGGAGGTCCTACTCGAGACCTCGCGGCCTTCCCTCGAGGCGTGATTACGGAGCCTGGGTTCCGCGCCATTTTTTGTGTGGCGGGAGTTCTCTGGCTTGCCGCCAGGGCGCCGCCGTCAGCGCCTCCACGCGGCCATATTTAGCACTCCGCACCTACGGTCTCCCTTCCTCTACTCTCATTAACGTCACCTACGGAACCTACGGGCCCCTGGAGCCTATGGGGCTCTTAAGCCTATGGGACTCTGGGGTCTATGGGCCCCTGGAGCCTACGGGGCCCTGGAGCCTATGGGACTCTGGGGTCTATGGGCCCCTGGAGCCTATGGGACTCTGGGGTCTACGGGTCCCTGGAGCCTATGGGACTCTGGGGTCTACGAGCCTATGGAGCCTATGGGTCTCTGGGGTCTACGGGCCCCTGGAGCCTATGGGACTCTGGGGTCTACGGGCCCCTGGAGCCTATGGGACTCTGGGGTCTACGGGACCTGGGGTCTACGGGCCCCTGGAGCCTATGGGACTCTGGGGTCTACGGGCCCCTGGAGCCTATGGGACTCTGGGTCTACTCTGGGGTCTACGGGCCCCTGGAGCCTATGGGACTCTGGGGTCTACGGGCCCCTGGAGCCTATGGGACTCTGGGGTCTACGGGCCCCTGGAGCCTATGGGACTCTGGGGTCTACGGGCCCCTGGAGCCTATGGGACTCTGGGGTCTACGGGCCCCTGGAGCCTATGGGACTCTGGGGTCTACGGGCCCCTGGAGCCTATGGGACTCTGGGGTCTACGGGCCCCTGGAGCCTATGGGACTCTGGGGTCTACGGGCCCCTGGAGCCTATGGGACTCTGGGGTCTACGGGCCCATGGAGCCTATGGGACTCTGGGGTCTACGGGCCCCTGGAGCCTATGGGACTCTGGGGTCTACGGGCCCCTGGAGCCTATGGGACTCTGGACGGGCCTCTGGAGCCTATGGGACTCTGGGGTCTACGGGCCCCTGGAGCCTATGGGACTCTGGGGTCTACGGGCCCCTGGAGCCTATGGGGCTCTGGAGCCTATGGGACTCTGGGGTCTACGGGCCCCTGGAGCCTATGGGACTCTGGGGTCTACGGGCCCCTGGAGCCTATGGGACTCTGGGGTCTACGGGCCCCTGGAGCCTATGGGACTCTGGGGTCTACGGGCCCCTGGAGCCTACGGGACTCTGGGGTCTACGGGCCTATGGGACTCCTGGGGTCTACGGGCCCCTGGAGCCTATGGGACTCTGGGGTCTACGGGCCCCTGGAGCCTATGGGACTCTGGGGTCTACGGGCCCCTGGAGCCTATGGGACTCTGGGGTCTACGGGTCCCTGGAGCCTATGGGACTCTGGGGTCTACGGGCCCCTGGAGCCTACGGGCCCCTGGAGCCTATGGGACTCTGGGGTCTACGGAGCCTACGGGCCCCTGGACGGGTCCTGGAGCCTATGGGCCCCTGGGGTCTACGGGCCCCTGGAACCTACGGGCCCCTGGAGCCTATGGGACTCTGGGGTCTACGGGCCCTAGACCCTACGGGCCCCTGGAGCCTACGGGTCCCTGGGGTCTACGGGCCCCTGGAACCTACGGGCTCCTGGAGCCTACGGGCCCCTGGGGTCTACGGGTCCCTGGGGTCTACGGGCCCCTGGAGCCTACGGGCCCCTGGAGCCTACGGGCCCCTGGAGCCTACGGGCCCCTGGAGCCTACGGGCCCCTGGGCCCCTGGGGTCTACGGGTCCCTGGGGTCTACGGGCCCCTGGAGCCTACGGGCCCCTAGAGCCTACGGGCCCCTGGAGCCTACGGGCCCCTGGAGGCTACGGGCCCCTGGAGGCTACGGGCCCCTGGAGGCTACGGGCCCCTGGAGGCTACGGGCCCCTGGAGGCTACGGGCCCCTGGAGGCTACGGGCCCCTGGAGGCTACGGGCCCCTGGAGGCTACGGGCCCCTGGAGGCTACGGGCCCCTGGAGGCTACGGGCCCCTGGAGGCTACGGGCCCCTGAGGCTAGGGCTACGGGCCCCCTGGAGGCTACGGGCCCCTGGAGGCTACGGGCCTCTGGAGCCACGGGGCCTAGCCCGTGCTACTTGAAGTCCACTACGGGCTCACCATAGCCCGTGCTACTTGCCCCGCTCCTGTGCCAGGTAAGTCCACTACGGGCTCACCATAGCCCGTGCTACTTGCCCCGCTCCTGTGCCAGGTAAGTCCACTACGGGCTCACCATAGCCCGTGCTACTTGCCCCGCTCCTGTGCCAGGTAAGTCCACTACGGGCTCACCATAGCCCGTGCTACTTGCCCCGCTCCTGTGCCAGGTAAGTCCACTACGGGCTCACCATAGCCCGTGCTACTTGCCCCGCTCCTGTGCCAGGTAAGTCCACTACGGGCTCACCATAGCCCGTGCTACTTGCCCCGCTCCTGTGCCAGGTAAGTCCACTACGGGCTCACCATAGCCCGTGCTACTTGCCCCGCTCCTGTGCCAGGTAAGTCCACTACGGGCTCACCATAGCCCGTGCTACTTGCCCCGCTCCTGTGCCAGGTAAGTCCACTACGCACACACTACCAGACAACCACGGGGCTTCCATAAGGTCAAAGAAGAGGCTTCTACCCTACCCCCTGGGGGGGGGGGGGGCAACGGTGCTTCATCAGCCCCCCCAACCACCCCAGGGGAGCATACCTGGAACATACCTGGAGAATGTTTCGCGAGTTCTTCTACTCCAAGATACTGATAGAATTCTTTTCAAGTGGGAGAAGGATTACTTCAGAGACATGGGGAACTTGTAGCAGGTTTCCAGCAGTCTCAGGAGACTATGGAGTTGGGCTCCAGTTGTCGGTCTGGAGTGGTCTCTCCAGGGCGCAAAGGGTAGGTTGATACAGGGGGAGAAGCTGTTACCCATGCAGCAGGTCACGGCGCCGAAAGTCTCCAATTGAAAGGTAACCGCCAATATGATTGGTTCCAGGAACTATCAGAACGAGGTTGAAGCAACAAGGAACTGCCCTAAAGGCTCCAGTCCTGGAGGTTCGTGGGGTTAGACTACAGGGTTATCTTGAGGTTATCTTGAAATGATTTCGGGGCTTTATTGTCCCCGCGGCCCGGTCGTCGACCAGGCCTCCACCCCCAGGAAGCAGCCCGTGACAGCTGACTAACACCCAGGTACCTATTTTACTGCTAGGTAACAGGGGGCATAGGGTGAAAGAAACTCTGCCCATTGTTTCTCGACGGCGCCTGGGATCGACCCCGGGACCACAGGATCACAAGTCCAGCGTGCTGTCCGCTCGGCCGACCGGCTCCCTGGGGTTGGAAAAAGCACTTTGAATAAGCAGGTTGTTAACTATGTTGTTTTATTTATATATATAGAGTTGTAACAAGAGTTGTTACAATCTTGTACATCCTCCAGCCCGCGTAGCCTTTTGGGCAGGGTCCTTAATCCTATGTTCCTTGGAATACCACCTGCCAAATCGTTTAGCAACCAGGTAGCACCCAATTTACTGTTGGGTAAATAGAGGCTACAGTTAAGGATTGGCGCCCAGTCAATCCTCCCCCGGCTAGGATACGAACCCAGGCCAAAGATCTCACGAGCGCCAGGCGATTGTCTTTCCACTGCGCCACGGGGACTAGCTGTTCCCCGTGGCGCACTTAACTTACTTACATACTAGTACTTCTTGTCCTTACCAACACAAACAGTTTAACAGATCAATGTAAACACGACCTACTCACTACAGCCTGTTCAACAGTCTGGTGGACCAAGCTCTCACAAGTCACAGTGAGTAGAACAACTCTCAGACCCCCATCCAGGTACAATCCAGGTACAGGAGGGAGTCATCCCAGATGAGAGCCTCAACCATCCACCCATACATCACAATACTAGAATTTCATAGTGTCATGTTCACTGAAACCCATCCAGGGACCGATGGGAAAAACTATACCGAACCTCTTGATCTAACTTGATTCTAGAAGGAATTGTTCAGCCAATTGATTCAGTCGTGTCCCGCCTCTCCCCCCATATCTCTATCTCTATCTCTATCTATCTATCTCCCTCTCCCTCTCTCTCTCTCTCTCTCTCTAATGTGACGTTCTTGTGAGCCACTGAGCCTCTGTAGGGACATCTGTACGGGCCTCTGTAGGGGCCTCTACGGGCCTCTGTAGGGGCCTCTACGGGCCTCTGTAGGGGCCTCTACGGGCCTCTGTAGGGGCCTCTACGGGCCTCTGTAGGGGCCTCTGTAGGGGCCTCTACGGGCCTCTGTAGGGGCCTCTACGGGCCTCTGTAGGGGCCTCTACGGGCCTCTGTAGGGGCCTCTACGGGCCTCTGTAGGGGCCTCTACGGGCCTCTGTAGGGGCCTCTGTAGGGACCTCTGTAGGGCACTCTGTAGCTGCACCTGCAAAAAGAGGTGTGTAGAGGCAGCAGCACGAACACCAAACACCTGGGAGGCATCATGTCTCACTCGAGAGCTTCCTCTCACTCCTCCATGTCCCGAACACACACTCATATGCTCAACCCACCTCCAGGGTGGGAGTAGAGGCGGCGTGGTGGGCGGGGGACGGCAGTAGAGGCAGCGTGGTGGGCGGGGGACGGCAGTAGAGGCAGCGTGGTGGGCGGGGGACGGCAGTAGAGGCAGCGTGGTGGGCGTGGGACGGCAGTAGAGACAGCGTGGTGGGCGTGGGACGGCAGTAGAGGCAGCGTGGTGGGCGGGGGATGGCAGTAGAGGCAGCGTGGACGGCAGTAGAGGCAGCGTGGTGGGCGGGGGACGGCAGTAGAGGCAGCGTGGTGGGCGGGGACGGCAGTAGAGGCAGCGTGGTGGGCGGGGGACGGCAGTAGAGGCAGCGTGGTGGGCGGGGGACGGTAGTAGAGGCAGCGTGGTGGGCGGGGGACGGCAGTAGAGGCAGCGTGGTGGGCGGGGGACGGCAGTAGAGGCAGCGTGGTAGGCGGGGGCGGCAGTAGAGGCAGCGTGGTGGGCGGGGGACGGCAGTAGAGGCAGCGTGGACGGCAGTAGAGGCAGCGTGGTGGGCGTGGGCGGCAGTAGAGGCAGCGTGGTGGGCGGGGGACGGGGAGGCACGGCAGTAGAGGCAGCGTGGTGGGCGGGGGACGGCAGTAGAGGCAGCGTGGTGGGCGGGGGACGGCAGTAGAGGCAGCGTGGTGGGCGGGGGACGGCAGTAGAGGCAGCGTGGTGGGCGGGGGGCAGGCAGCGAGGGGGCGGGGAGGACGGCAGTAGAGGCAGGCAGTAGAGGCAGCGTGGTGGGCGGGGGACGGCAGTAGAGGCAGCGTGGTGGGCGGGGGACGGCAGTAGAGGCAGGGTGGGCAGCAGTAGAGGAGGCAGCGTGGTGGGCGGGGGACGGCAGTAGAGGCAGCGTGGTGGGCGGGGGACGGCAGTAGAGGCAGCGTGGTGGGCGGGGGACGGCAGTAGAGGCGTGGTGGGCGGGGGACGGCAGTGGTGGTAGCGGGGGACGGCAGTAGAGGCAGCGTGGTGGGCGGGGGACGGCAGTAGAGGCAGCGTGGTGGGCGGGGGACGGCAGTAGAGGCAGCGTGGTGGGCGGGGGACGGCAGTAGAGGCAGCGTGGTGGGCGGGGGACGGCAGTAGAGGCAGCGTGGTGGGCGGGGGACGGCAGTAGAGGCAGCGTGGTGGGCGGGGGACGGCAGTAGAGGCAGCGTGGTGGGCGGGGGACGGTGGTGGGCACGGCAGTAGAGGCAGCGTGGTGGTGGGCGGGGGACGGCAGTAGAGGCAGCGTGGTGGGCGGGGGACGGCAGTAGAGGCAGCGTGGACGGCAGTAGAGGCAGCGTGGTGGGCGGGGGACGGCAGTAGAGGCAGCGTGGTGGGCGGGGGACGGCAGTAGAGGCAGCGTGGTGGGCGGGGGACGGCAGGAGAGGCAGCGTGGTGGGCGGGGGACGGCAGTAGAGGCAGCGTGGTGGGCGGGGGACGGCAGTAGTGGTGGGCGGGGGAACGGCAGTAGAGGCAGCGTGGTGGGCGGGGGACGGCAGTAGAGGCAGGCGTGGTGGGCGGGGGACGGCAGTAGAGGCAGCGTGGTGGGCGGGGGACGGCAGTAGAGGCAGCGTGGTGGGCGGGGGACGGCAGTAGAGGCAGCGTGGTGGGCGGGGACGGCAGTAGAGGCAGCGTGGTGGGCGGGGGCGTGGACGGCAGTAGAGGCAGCGTGGTGGGCGGGGGACGGCAGTAGAGGCAGCGTGGTGGGCGGGGGACGGCAGTAGAGGCAGCGTGGTGGGCGGGGGACGGCAGTAGAGGCGCGGAGGCAGCGTGGTGGGCGGGGGACGGCAGTAGAGGCAGCGTGGTGGGCGGGGGAAGGCAGTAGAGGCAGCGTGGTGGGCGGGGGACGGCAGTAGAGGCAGCGTGGTGGGCGGGGGACGGCAGTAGAGGCAGCGTGGTGGGCGGGGGACGGCGGCAGTAGAGGCAGCGTGGTGGGCGGGGGACGGCAGTAGAGGCAGCGTGGTAGGCGGGGGGCGGCAGTAGAGGCAGCGTGGTGGGCGTGGGCGGCAGTAGAGGCAGCGTGGTGGGCGGGGGACGGCAGTAGAGGCAGCGTGGTGGGCGTGGACGGCAGTAGAGGCAGCGTGGTGGGCGTGGACGGCAGTAGAGGCAGCGTGGTGGGCGGGGGACGGCAGTAGATGCAGCGTGGTGGGCGGGGGACGGCAGTAGAGGCAGCGTGGTAGGCGTGGGCGGCAGTAGAGGCAGCGTGGTGGGCGGGGGACGGCAGTAGAGGCAGCGTAGAGGCAGTAGAGCCAAGGCCAGCAGACAGGTTTCACTAGGACCATTTCAAACAAAAATAAAGATAAAATCAGCAAAAGGCGGATAACTGCGATGACCAGAAAGGGAAGGAAGGAGGAAGAGGAGGGAGAGAGGGAGAGGGAGAGAGGGGGGGGGAGGGGGGAGAGAGGGGGGGGGGGATAGGAGAGAGGGAGAGGCGCGTCTCTAGTGTTGGGGTGGCACAAGAGGCGACACCAGAGGGCCCTCCATTACAGGCCTAGAGCGGCCCCCTCGTATGGGCGGTTATCGCGCGGGCGGGGCGGGCGGGGTTACACTCGTGCGGGCGAGTAAGGCCCCCAGACACAGTAATGGCTTCACTCTCTTGGCCCAGGCTCAATGGGGCGGCGGGAACGCATCGCCGCCCAGGTGACGCATCTTCACACACACGCTGCTGGGGCCCTCTATCGCAGCGCATGGCCTTACCTTCCCTCCCACGCACGCACGCACGCACGCACTCGCAACAAATTCTGCAGCGACCCTCCATCAGAAGGCCAGTCTTGCCTCTCTCTCCCTCCCTGCCCCTAGCAACGCTCTACCTTCCTCCTCCTCCCCCAGTCATATTTCCTGGCCCTTCACACCCCTCCCTCAGGCCGCGTACTCCCTCACTCCTCCCTCCCACGACATTTTACACAAAGATCTCTCTCTCTCTCTCTCCTCTCTCTCTAGAGAGAGAGAGGGGGGGAGGAGAGAGAGAGAGAGAGAGAGAGAGAGAGAGAGAGAGAGAGAGAGAGGGGGGAGGATTGAGAGAGAGAGAGAGCGATTGAGAGCTATATTTATAATAGATATAACAGAGACAATAAGTTTCGAATCATATTAAACAAGCGCCAGTTAGAAAGGCGGGACCCAAGAGCACGATCCTGCAGGCATAACTTGTAAACACACATACACACCAAACATGCAGCTGTGTTATCTTTGTTGTCAACATCACACACAAACGCCGGTTATCGAGACCACCACTGGGAACCCACCGGAGAAATATATATATATATATATATATATATATATATATATATATATATATATATATATATATATATATATATATATATTATATATATATATATATATATTATATATACACCTCAGGCGATTGTAAGCCCACACTCGCCAGACCCGACAACCTGCTCAGCCCAAACTAGCAACCACAAGCCTACCAAAATCCACCATTGACAGAGGTCTTTCGCTTCCATTTTGATTCCGAAAAAGAGATCTTTGAAACATCGCTGAACCTCTTGAACCATCTTTCACCGGGCGGCGCGCCGTGTTCTCCCTCTTACTGCTAGATCCTCTGGCCAAAGTCTTGTCTTAGAAGCATGTCTTCAAGTTTCTGGATGTTAAACACGCTTCGTAATATATTTGTCGACGTCTTGCTTGTCTCGGGGTATTCCTGGGAGCTGTCGGTGTGTGTACGTGGGTGACATTTACATGGGAGCCACTTACATGGGAGACACTTACATGGGAGACACTTACATGGGAGCCACTTAAATAACAATGCGAGCCACCAAGCCAGCAATATCTACCCTCTCTGCCTCCCTCGCTAAACACACACGATATATTATATCATTATTATATCAAGCACTTACGAACCTGGGGCCAGATTCACGAAGCACTTACGAACCTGGGGCCAGATTCACGAAGCACTTACGAACCTGGGGCCAGATTCACGAAGCACTTACGAACCTGGGGCCAGATTCACGAAGCACTTACGAACCTGGGGCCAGATTCACGAAGCACTTACGAACCTGGGGCCAGATTCACGAAGCACTTACGAACCTGGGGCCAGATTCACGAGGCAGTTACACAAACACTTACGAACCTGTCCATCTTTTCTCAATCTTTGGCGGCTTTGTTTACAATTATTAAACAGTTAATGAGCTCGGAAGCACCAGGAGGCTGTTTATAACAATAACAACAGTTGATTGGTAAGTTTTCATGCTTGTAAACTGTTTAATAAATGTAACCAAAGCCATCAAAGATTGAGGAAAGATGTACACGTTCGTAAGTGCTTGCGTAACTGCTTCGTGAATCTGGCCCCCAGGTTCGTAAGTGCTTGCGTAACTGTTTCGTGAATCTGGTCTCCTAGTCATGTCTTCCGCCTCCACTGGAGACCACCGTTCATGTAGCCATCAGGAATGGCTCACTAAGCCATCAGCAGACACAGCCAAAGCCATCAGCAGATACAGCCAAAGTCATCATACTGAGAGAGCAGTGGGCCAAACACTTCCTTGGTTACAAGGTACATCAATCTCTCTATTAATCACCTAGTTGATCTAGACACACACACACACACACACACACACACACACACACACACACACACACACACACACACACACACACAGAGAGGGGGCCTCGTAGGCTGGTGGATAGCGCGCAGGACTCGTAATTCTGTGGCCCGGGTTCGATCCCAGGCGCCGGCGAGAAACAATGGGCAGAGTTTCTTTCACCCTGTGCCCCTGTTACCTAGCAGTAAAATAGGTACCTGGGAGTTAGTCAGCTGTCACGGGCTGCTTCCTGGGGGTGGAGGCCTGGTCGAGGACCGGGCCGCGGGGACACTAAAGCCCCGAAATCATCTCAAGATAACCTCAAGATGGTACAGTAACGATATACTAAATAAAGGCAGCAATTACAATCTTGAGGTTATCTTGGTTATCTTGAGATGATTTCGGGGCTTTAGTGTCCCCGCGGCCCGGTCCTCGACCAGGCCTCCACCCCCAGGAAGCAGCCCGTGACAGCTGACTAACACCCAGGTACCTATTTTACTGCTAGGTAACAGGGGCATAGGGTGAAAGAAACTCTGCCCATTGTTTCTCGCCGGCGCCTGGGATCGAACCCAGGATCACAAGTCCAGCGTGCTGTCCGCTCGGCCGAGGACCGGGGTCCTGGTCACACACAGTTACTATACAGGTTCGATCCCGCAATCCCCCGAGTATGATTAGCCCCATGTTGGGTGCTGTGGGAGTCTTGGATACCCATGTGAAGGTGTCTGCTACTCCCAGGTACTGTAAGGGGGGTTCATGGGTGTAGTACTTGTGCCTCTACACTGTGGGAGAGGCAGGCTGTTACTGTGGGAGAGGCAGGGTGTTACTGTGGGAGAGGCAGTGTGTCACTGTGGGAGAGGCAGGATGTCACTATGGGAGAGGCAGGGTGTCACACTGTGGGAGAGGCAGGATGTTACTGTGGGAGAGGCAGTGTGTCACTGTGGGAGAGGCAGGATGTTACTGTGGGAGAGGCAGTGTGTTACTGTGGGAGAGGCAGGGTGTCACACTGTGGGAGAGGCAGGGTGTCACACTGTGGGAGAGGCAGGGTGTCACACTGTGGGAGAGGCAGGGTGTCACACTGTGGGAGAGGCAGGGTGTCACACTGTGGGAGAGGCAGGGTGTCACACTGTGGGAGAGGCAGGGTGTCACACTGTGGGAGAGGCAGGGTGTCACACTGTGGGAGAGGCAGGGTGTCACACTGTGGGAGAGGCAGGGTGTCACACTGTGGGAGAGGCAGGGTGTCACACTGTGGGAGAGGCAGGGTGTCACACTGTGGGAGAGGCAGGGTGTCACACTGTGGGAGAGGCAGGAGTGTTACTGTGGGAGAGACAGGGTGTTACTGTGGGAGAGGCAGGGTGTGTCACTGTGGGAGAGGCAGGGTGTCACACTGTGGGAGAGGCAGGGTGTCACACTGTGGGAGAGGCAGGGTGTCACACTGTGGGAGAGGCAGGGTGTCACACTGTGGGAGAGGCAGGGTGTCACACTGTGGGAGAGGCAGGGTGTCACACTGTGGGAGAGACAGGAGTGTTACTGTGGGAGAGACAGGGTGTTACTGTGGGAGAGGCAGGGTGTGTCACTGTGGGAGAGGCAGGGTGTTACTGTGGGAGAGGCAGGGTGTTACTGTGGGAGAGGCAGGGTGTTACTGTGGGAGAGGCAGGAGTGTTACTGTGGGAGAGGCAGGGTGTCACTGTACTCACCTAGTTGTGCTTGCGGGGGTTGAGCTCTGGCTCTTTGGTCCCGCCTCTCAACCGTCAATCAACTGGTGTACAGGTTCCTGAGCCTATTGGGCTCTATCATATCTACACTTGAAACTGTGTATGGAGTCAGCCTCCACCACATCACTTCCTAATGCATTCCATTTGTCAACCACTCTGTCACTAAAAAAGTTCTTTCTAATATCTCTGTGGCTCATTTGGGCACTCAGTTTCCACCTGTGTCCCCTAGTGCGCGTGCCCCTTGTGTTAAATAACCTGTCTTTATCAACCCTGTCAATTCCCTTGAGGATCTTGAATGTGGTGATCATGTCCCCCTAACTCTTCTGTCTTCCAACGAAGTGAGGTTTAATTCCCGTAGTCTCTCCTCGTAGCTCATACCTCTCAGCTCGGGTACTAGTCTGGTGGCAAACCTTTGAACCTTTTCCAGTTTAGTCTTATGCTTGACTAGATATGGACTCCATGCTGGAGCCGCATACTCTAGGATTGGTCTGACATATGTGGTATATAATGCTCTGAAAGATTCCTTACACAAGTTTCTAAAGGCCGTTCTTATGTTAGCCAACCTGGCATATGCTGGTGCTGTTATCCTCTTGATATGAGCTTCAGGGGACAGGTCTGGCGTGATATCAACCCCCAGGTCTTTCTCTCTCTCGGACTCTTGAAGTATTTAATCTCCCAAGTGATACCTTGTATCTGGTCTCCTGCTTCCTACCCCTATCTTCATTACATTACATTTGCTTGGATTAAACTCTAACAGCCATTTGTTCGACCATTCCTGCAGCTTGTCCAGGTCTTCTTGAAGCCTCAAGCTGTCCTCCTCTGTCTTAATCCTTCTCATAATTTTGGCGTCGTCAGCAAACATTGAGAGGAATGAGTCTATACCCTCTGGGGATACTGTGGGAGAGGCAGGCTGTCACACTGTGGGAGAGGCAGGCTGTCACACTGTGGGAGAGGCAGGCTGTCACACTGTGGGAGAGGCAGGCTGTCACACTGTGGGAGAGGCAGGCTGTCACACTGTGGGAGAGGCAGGCTGTCACACTGTAGAAGAGGCAGTGTGTCACACTGTGGGAGAGGCAGGCTGTCACATTGTGGAAGAGGCAGGGTGTCACACTGTGTGAGAGGCAGGCTGTCACATTGTGGAAGAGGCAGGGTGTCACACTGTGGGAGAGGCAGGCTGTCACACTGTAGAAGAGGCAGGGTGTCACACTGTGGGAGAGGCAGGCTGTCACATTGTGGAAGAGGCAGGGTGTCACTGTGGGAGAGGCAGGCTGTCACACTGTGGGAGAGGCAGGCTGTCACACTGTGGGAGAGGCAGGCTGTCACACTGTAGAAGAGGCAGTGTCACACTGTGGGAGAGGCAGGCTGTCACACTGTGGAAGAGGCAGGGTGTCACTGTGGGAGAGGCAGGCTGTCACACTGTGGGAGAGGCAGTGTGTCACTGTGGGAGAGACAGTGTGTCACTGTGGGAGAGGCAGGGTGTCACACTGTGGGAGAGGCAGGCTGTCACATTGTGGAAGAGGCAGGGTGTCACTGTGGGAGAGGCAGGCTGTCACACTGTGGGAGAGGCAGGCTGTCACACTGTGGGAGAGACAGTGTGTCACTGTGGGAGAGGCAGGGTGTCACACTGTGGGAGAGGCAGGCTGTCACATTGTGGAAGAGGCAGGGTGTCACTGTGGGAGAGGCAGGCTGTCACATTGTGGAAGAGGCAGGGTGTCACTGTGGGAGAGGCAGGCTGTCACACTGTGGGAGAGGCAGGCTGTCACACTGTGGGAGAGGCAGTGTGTCACTGTGGGAGAGACAGTGTGTCACTGTGGGAGAGGCAGGGTGTCACACTGTGGGAGAGGCAGGCTGTCACACTGTGGGAGAGGCAGGCTGTCACACTGTGGGAGAGGCAGGCTGTCACACTGTGGGAGAGGCCGGCTATCACACTATGGGAGAGGCAGGCTGTCACACTGTGGGAGAGGCAGGCTGTCACACTGTGGGAGAGGCAGGCTGTCACACTGTAGGAGAGGCAGTGTCACTGTGAGAGAGGCAGGCTGTCACACTGTGGGAGAGGCAGGCTGTCACACTGTGGGAGAGGCAGGCTGTCACACTGTGGGAGAGGCAGTGTCACACTGGGAGAGGCAGGCTGTCACACTGTGGGAGAGGCAGGCTGTCACACTGTAGGAGAGGCAGTGTGTCACTGTGGGAGAGGCAGACTGTCATATATGACAGCCAGGATAACTCCCCCACCCCCACAGCCTGCTGCAACCCCCCTCCCCCCACACACGCACGCAATGGTAATCCCACAATTCGTGTTGGTAGCAATTGAGAGCGGCAGGCGAAGGGCTACATTAAGGCAACACCACGACATGGTAGAGGCAGGAAGGACCAAGAGGGCGTGGTGTGGGCGTGGGTGTGGGGGGAAAGAGGAGAGGGGGGCGCCGGCCCCCGCGCCACACCCGGGGGGGGGGGGGTGCCGACCCCCCGCGCCACACCCGGGGGGGGGCGCCCGGTAAAAGCATCTTGCTATTAGCTGGACGCAGCGCCACCTGCGACACACTCCTTAGAGCCTCCAGTTGTAAACATCACTCTAGCCAGGAGGGGTAACCCACTTAATCTGCGCCGGGAAAAATATAAGTATCAAATAAATGGTTGGTGGGGGGTTAGTGGGGGTTGGGGCGGTGGCCATGTGGGGGGTGATGGCCAGGAGGGGGCCATGAAGGGGCCACAACGACCGTGGTCAACACAATACACACCTGAACGCCCTCCCTTCCACCAATTTCACTAAAACACAACATTTAAAACTTGGTCCAGATGGGGAACCTCGTCCACCTGGCCGCCCTGAGAGAGAGAGAGTTCTCGCAGGAAAATTGTAACTGAACCACCCAGGAAGACTATTAATTATTATCAAGCGTCCCGCCACACACCTGCGACACACCTACCCTCCCCTCCCTCCCTCTGCCGCTGTCACACACCTGTGGCACTACTCCCCCCACCACCACACAACCGTAACACTTGAGAGAAGAGATCGTGAGAATGACTCCAGCGGCACAGGAGGCGAGGCCAAGATGCTGTTTACTCGGCGAGACTTGTACCCCCCCCTGGCTGCTGTGGCTGTGTACTGCTGTGCAATGAGCACTGCTCATGTCTAAGGATACCTCAAGTTGGTCTACTCACACACCCTAAAGTGTGTGTAACATCCAGAACCTTTATGTGAGGTAGATTAAGGTATTATGTGTGTGTGTGTGTGTGTGTGTGTGTGTGTGTGTGTGTGTGTGTGTGTGTGTGTGTGTTTACTAGTTGTGTTTACTAGTTGTGTTTTTGCGGGGGTTGAGCTTTGCTCTTTCGGCCCGCCTCTCAACTGTCAATCAACTGTTTACTACTTTTTTTTTCCACACCACACACACACCCCAGGAAGCAGCCCGTGACAGCTGACTAACTCCCAGGTACCTATTTACTGCTAGGTAACAGGGGCACTTAGGGTGAAAGAAACTTTGCCCATTTGTTTCTGCCTCGTGCGGGAATCGAACCCGCGCCACAGAATCACGAGTCCTGCGCGCTATCCACCAGGCTACGAGGCCCCTATGTGTGTGTGTGTGTGTGTGTGTGTGTGTGTGTGTGTGTGTGTATGTGTGTGTGTGTGTATGTGTGTGTGTGTGTGTGTGTGTGTGTGTGTGTGTGTGTGTGTGTGTGTGTGTGTGTGTGTGTGTGTGTGTGTGTGTGTGTGTGTGTGTGTGTGTGTGTGTGTGTGTGTGTATGTGTGTGTGTGTGTATGTGTGTGTGTGTGTGTGTGTGTGTGTATGAAAGATTATTCTCACCCCGTTCAGTACAACGTGTTCATATATTATATAAATATACATATATATACATATTATATGTCGTACCTAGTAGCCAGAACGCACTTCTCGGCCTACTATGCAAGGCCCGATTTGCCTAATAGGCCGAATGATTTTCTTTATTTTCAACAATTTTTTTCCAAATAGTTTATTTAAATTATTATTATTTTATATTAAGACCATAATTTATTGACTTAGTTGTGTTAGTTTAGATTAGGTAGGGTTGGTTAGGTTAGGTAGGTTAGGTTAGGTAGGTTAGGTTAGGTTAGGTTAGGTAGGGTTGGTTAGGTTAGGTAGGTTAGGTAGGGTTGGTTAGGTTAGGTAGGGTTGGTTAGGTTAGGTAGGTTAGGTAGGTTAGGTTAGGTTAGGTAGGGTTGGTTAGGTTAGGTAGGGTTGGGTAGGTTAGGTTAGGTAGGGTTGGGTAGGTTAGGTAGGGTGGTTAGGTTAGGTTAGGTAGGTTGGGTAGGTTAGGTTAGGTAGGTTAGGTAGGGTGGTTAGGTTAGGTAGGTAGGGTTGGTTAGGTTAGGTTAGGTAGGTTGGTTAGGTTAGGTAGGTAGGGTGGTTAGGTTTAGGTAGGGTAGGTTAGGTTAGGTTAGGTTAGGTTAGGTAGGGTTGGTTAGGTTAGGTAGGTAGGGTTGGTTAGGTTAGGTTAGGTAGGGGTTAGGTTAGGTTAGGTAGGTAGGGTTAGGTTAGGTTAGGTAGGGTTGGTTAGGTTAGGTTAGGTAGGGTTGGTTAGGTTAGGTTAGGTAGGTTAGGTTAGGTTAGGTTAGGTTAGGTAGGGTTGGTTAGGTTAGGTAGGTTAGGTTAGGTAGGGTTAGTTAGGTTAGGTAGGTTAGGTTAGGTAGGGTTGGTTAGGTTAGGTAGGTTAGGTTAGGTAGGTTAGGTTAGGTTAGGTTAGGTAGGTTAGGTAGGGTTGGTTAGGTTAGGTAGGGTAGGTTAGGTTAGGTAGGTTAGGTAGGGTTGGTTAGGTTAGGTAGGTTAGGTAGGGTTGGTTAGGTTAGGTAGGTAGGTAGGTTGGTTAGGTTAGGTTAGGTTAGGTAGGGGTTAGGTTAGGTAGGTTAGGTAGGGTTGGTTAGGTTAGGTAGGTTAGGTAGGGTTGGTTAGGTTAGGTAGGTTAGGTTAGGTAGGTTAGGTTAGGTAGGTTAGGTAGGGTTGGTTAGGTTAGGTAGGTTAGGTAGGGTTGGTTAGGTAGGGTTGGTTAGGTTAGGTAGGTTAGGTAGGGTTGGTTAGGTAGGGTTGGTTAGGTTAGGTAGGTTAGGTTAGGTTAGGTTAGGTAGGGTTGGGTAGGGTTGGTTAGGTTAGGTAGGGTTGGTTAGGTTAGGTAGGGTTGGTTAGGTTAGGTAGGTTAGGTAGGTTAGGTAGGTTAGGTTAGGTTAGGTAGGTTAGGTTAGGTAGGTAGGTTAGGTTAGGTAGGTTAGGTAGGTTAGGTTAGGTAGGGTAGGTTAGGTAGGTTAGGTAGGTTAGGTTAGGTAGGTTAGGTAGGTTAGGTCAGGTTAGGTAGGTTAGGTTAGGTAGGTTAGGTCAGGTTAGGTCAGGTTAGGTAGGTTAGGTTAGGTTAGGTTAGGTTAGGTCAGGTTAGGTCAGGTCAGGTTAGGTTAGGTAGGTTAGGTAGGTCAGGTTAGGTCAGGTAGGTTAGGTTAGGTTAGGTTAGGTTAGGTCAGGTCAGGTTGGTTAGGTTAGGTTAGGTTAGGTTAGGTAGGTCAGGTTAGGTAGGTGAGGTTCAGGTTAGGTAGGTCAGGTCAGGTTAGGTTAGGTAGGTTAGGTTAGGTTAGGTTAGGTAGGGTTGGTTAGGTTAGGTTAGGTTGGTTAGGTTAGGTAGGTTAGGTCAGGTCAGGTTAGGTCAGGTTAGGTTAGGTTAGGTTAGGTTAGGTTAGGTTTAGGTTAGGTTAGGTCAGGTCAGGTAGGGTCAGGTTAGGTTAGGTAGGTTAGGTTAGGTAGGTTAGGTCAGGTTAGGTCAGGTCAGGTTAGGTCAGGTTAGGTTAGGTTAGGTTAGGTCAGGTCAGGTCAGGTTAGGTTAGGTCAGGTTAGGTTAGGTCAGGTTAGGTCAGGTCAGGTCAGGTCAGGTCAGGTGAGGTTAGGTCAGGTGAGGTTAGGTCAGGTCAGGTTAGGTCAGGTTAGGTCAGGTCAGGTTAGGTCAGGTTAGGTCAGGTCAGGTCAGGTCAGGTCAGGTCAGGTTAGGTCAGGTCAGGTCAGGTCAGGTTAGGTCAGGTCAGGTCAGGTCAGGTCAGGTCAGGTCAGGTCAGGTCAGGTCAGGTTAGGTCAGGTTAGGTCAGGTTAGGTCAGGTCAGGTCAGGTCAGGTTAGGTCAGGTCAGGTCAGGTTAGGTTAGGTCAGGTCAGGTCAGGTCAGGTCAGGTTAGGTCAGGTCAGGTTAGGTCAGGTCAGGTCAGGTCAGGTCAGGTCAGGTCAGGTCAGGTCAGGTTAGGTTAGGTCAGGTCAGGTTAGGTCAGGTCAGGTTAGGTTAGGTCAGGTCAGGTCAGGTCAGGTCAGGTCAGGTTAGGTCAGGTTAGGTCAGGTCAGGTCAGGTCAGGTCAGGTCAGGTTAGGTCAGGTCAGGTTAGGTCAGGTCAGGTCAGGTCAGGTCAGGTCAGGTCAGGTCAGGTCAGGTCAGGTCAGGTCAGGTCAGGTCAGGTCAGGTCAGGTCAGGTCAGGTTAGGTCAGGTCAGGTCAGGTCAGGTCAGGTCAGGTCAGGTTAGGTCAGGTCAGGTCAGGTCAGGTCAGGTCAGGTCAGGTCAGGTCAGGTCAGGTCAGGTCAGGTCAGGTCAGGTTCGGTCATATATCTACGTTAGTTTCAACTCCAATAAAAATAAATTAACTTATACATAATGAAATGAACAGATTTATCATTTCATAAGAAAAAATTTGGGAAAATATATAAATTCAGGCGAGAATGAGTACTCGCCTAATTGTGCTTGAGGGGGTTGAGCTCTAGCTCTTTGTGGCCGCCTCTATACTGTCAATCAATCAACAGATTATTATTATTATTATTATTATTATTTAATCCCCCTCCCCTCCCACACGCGCGCACATCCCCAGGAAGCAGCCCGTAGCAGCTGGCTAACTCCCAGGTACCTATTTACTGCTAGGTGAACAGTCCCACCAAGGTGAAAGAAACTTTGCACATTTGTTTCCGCCTCAGCCGGGGATCGAACCCGGAACTACAGGACTACGAATCCCGAGTGCCGCCCACTCAGCCGTCAAGCCCCCACTAGTGCCACTGGTCCAGGGCGCTTGCTTGGGAGTACCAAGTCAGCGGGTTCGAATCCCCTCTCATGGCTTCTAGTGATGTTCTTGACTGACAAGTTCAAGTATGTTTAAGCCGGTCGGCCGAGCGGACAGCACGCTGGACTTGTGATCCTGTCGTCCTGGGTTCGATCCCAGGCGCCGGCGAGAAACAATGGGCAGAGTTTCTTTCACCCTATGCCCCGGTTACCTAGCAGTAAAATAGGTACCTGGGTGTTAGTCATCTGTCACGGGCTGCTTCCTGGGGGGTGGAGGCCTGGTCGAGGACCGGGCCGCGGGGACACTAAAGCCCCGAAATCATCTCAAGATAACCTCAAGATAGCGGGAGGTCCTCGAGCAAGGGGACACAGGTGGGAACTGAGCACCCAAGTGAGCCACACATGTATCAGAAATAATTTGTACAAGTGTTAGAGTAGTTAACACATGTATTGACAAGACGAGATGTGGTGGCTATCTTGAGATGATTTCGGGGCTTAGCGTCCCCGCGGCCCGGTCCTCGACCAGGCCTCCCCCCCAGGAAGCAGCCCGTGACAGATGACTAACACCCAGGTACCTATTTTACTGCTAGGTAACAGGGGCATTGAGTGAAAGAAACTCTGCCCATTTGTCTCCGCCTCCAACTGGGATCGAACCCAGAACCTCAGGACTATGAAACCGAAACGCTGTCCACCCAGCTATCGGCAGACTCCACACACAGTTTCAAGTGTAGAGACAATACAGCCCAAAAGGCTCGGCAACCTATCAAACCGTTGAATAACGAGGCGGGGGCCAGAGCGCCGAAGCTCAACCTCCCACAGGGACAATCAGGCGCGTATAACTACCCGAGCGCGCGCGCACGCAGGCCCTGGGTTGAGAGCCAAGAGTTAAGATGCAAGACGCCACCTGTTGAGGCGACAGGCGGGTGTCACTCCCCTAGAGGGTCGAGTGACAGGTGTCCCCCCTCGCAGCATACTTGATCATCTACTCCCTCAATGGGTCGTTCCTCTTCAGTAAACAACGCAGGGAACCATTTTGGAGCCATTCCCATCCATAGCGGCCCACTTACGACGCTCTAAACCGACTAAACACATCTTCCTGCTGTGATTCCAACTTTACGAGCGGGTTTTATGCCGGGGAATAGTGTTAGGTGAGTAGCGGGCGGTCGGCGCTGGCCGCTCCCGACCGCGGCGGCCCCTCTCCATGCTCCCGGCGGCCCCTCTCCATGCTCCCGGCGGCGGCGGTGGCCCCTCTCCATGCTCCCGGCGGCGGCGGTGGCCCCTCTCCATGCTCCCGGCGGCGGCGGTGGCCCCTCTCCATGCTCCCGGCGGCGGTGGCGGCCCCTCTCCATGCTCCCGGCGGCGGCGGCCCCTCTCCATGCTCCCGGCGGCGGCGGCCCCTCTCCATGCTCCCGGCGGCGGCGGCCCCTCTCCATGCTCCCGGCGGCGGCGGCCCCTCTCCATGCTCCCGGCGGCGGCGGCCCCTCTCCATGCTCCCGGCGGCGGTGGCGGCGGCCCCTCTCCATGCTCCCGGCGGCAGCGGCCCCTCTCCATGCTCCCGGCGGCGGCGGCCCCTCTCCATGCTCCCGGTGGCGGCGGCCCCTCTCCATGCTCCCGGCGGCAGCGGCCCCTCTCCATGCTCCCGGCGGCGGCGGCCCCTCTCCATGCTCCCGGTGGCGGCGGCCCCTCTCCATGCTCCCGGCGGCGGCGGCCCCTCTCCATGCTCCCGGCGGCGGCGGCCCCTCTCCATGCTCCCGGTGGCGGCGGCCCCTCTCCATGCTCCCGGCGGCGGCGGCCCCTCTCCATGCTCCCGGCGGCGGCGGCCCCTCTCCATGCTCCCGGTGGCGGCGGCCCCTCTCCATGCTCCCGGCGGCGGCGGCCCCTCTCCATGCTCCCGGCGGTGGCGGCCCCTCTCCATGCTCCCGGTGGCGGCGGCCCCTCTCCATGCTCCCGGCGGCGGCGGCCCCTCTCCATGCTCCCGGTGGCGGCGGCCCCTCTCCATGCTCCCGGCGGCGGCGGCCCCTCTCCATGCTCCCGGCGGCGGCGGCCCCTCTCCATGCTCCCGGTGGCGGCGGCCCCTCTCCATGCTCCCGGCGGCGGCGGCCCCTCTCCATGCTCCCGGCGGCGGCGGCCCCTCTCCATGCTCCCGGTGGCGGCGGCCCCTCTCCATGCTCCCGGCGGCGGCGGCCCCTCTCCATGCTCCCGGCGGCGGCGGCCCCTCTCCATGCTCCCGGCGGCGGCGGCCCCTCTCCATGCTCCCGGCGGCGGCGGCCCCTCTCCATGCTCCCGGCGGCGGCGGCCCCTCTCCATGCTCCCGGCGGCGGCGGCCCCTCTCCATGCTCCCGGCGGCGGCGGCCCCTCTCCATGCTCCCGGCGGCGGCGGGCGGTCGGTGCTGCCCGCTCCGGACCGCGGCGGTGGCGGCACCTCTCCATGCTCCAGCTGCTGACGGCGGCGGCCCCTCTCCATGCTCCCGCTGCTGACGGTGGTGGCCCCTCTCCATGCTCCCGGTGGCGGCGGCCCCTCTCCATGCTCCCGGCGGCGGCGGCCCCTCTCCATGCTCCCGGCGGCGGCGGCCCCTCTCCATGCTCCCGGCGGCGGCGGCCCCTCTCCATGCTCCCGGCGGCGGCGGCCCCTCTCCATGCTCCCGGCGGCGGCGGCCCCTCTCCATGCTCCCGGCGGCGGCGGGCGGTCGGCGCTGCCCGCTCCGGACCGCGGCGGTGGCGGCACCTCTCCATGCTCCAGCTGCTGACGGCGGCCCCTCTCCATGCTCCCGCTGCTGACGGTGGCGGCACCTCTCCATGCTCCCGGCGGTGGCGGCACCTCTCCATGCTCCAGATGCTGACGCCGTTTCGGCCCCTCTCCATGCTCCAGCTACCGACGGTGGCGGCCCCTCTCCATGCTCCCGACCGCGGCGGTGGCGGCCCCTCTCCATGCTCCAGCTACCGACGGTGGCAGCCCCTCTCCATGCTCCAGCTACCGACGGCGGCGGCCCCTCTCCATGCTCCAGCTGCTGACGGTGGTGGCACCTCTCCATGCTCCAGCTGCTGACAGTGGCGGCCCCTCTCCATGCTCCAGCTGCTGACAGTGGCGGCCCCTCTCCATGCTCCCGGCGGTGGCGGCACCTCTCCATGCTCCCGGCGGTGGCGGCACCTCTCCATGCTCCAGCTGCTGGCGGTGGCGGCCCCTCTCCATGCTCCAGCTGCTGGCGGTGGCGGCCCCTCTCCATGCTCCAGCTGCTGGCGGTGGCGGCCCCTCTCCATGCTCCTGACCGCGGCGGTGGCGGCCCCTCTCCATGCTCCAGCTGCTGACGGCGGCGGCCCCTCTCCATGCTCCAGCTGCTGACAGTGGCGGCCCCTCTCCATGCTCCAGCTGCTGACGGCGGCGGCCCCTCTCCATGCTCCAGCTGCTGACAGTGGCGGCCCCTCTCCATGCTCCAGCTGCTGACGGTGGCGGCCCCTCTCCATGCTCCAGCTGCTGACAGTGGCGGCCCCTCTCCATGCTCCAGCTGCTGACGGCGGCGGCCCCTCTCCATGCTCCAGCTGCTGACGGCGGCGGCCCCTCTCCATGCTCCAGCTGCTGACGGCGGCGGCCCCTCTCCATGCTCCAGCTGCTGACAGTGGCGGCCCCTCTCCATGCTCCAGCTGCTGACAATGGCGGCCCCTCTCCATGCTCCCGGCGGTGGCGGCACCTCTCCATGCTCCCGGTGGTGGCGGCACCTCTCCATGCTCCCGGCGGTGGCGGCACTTCTCCATGCTCCAGCTGCTGGCGGTGGCGGCCCCTCTCCATGCTCCAGCTGCTGGCGGTGGCGGCCCCTCTCCATGCTCCAGCTACCGACGGTGGCAGCCCCTCTCCATGCTCCAGCTACCGACGGCGGCGGCCCCTCTCCATGCTCCAGCTGCTGACGGCGGCGGCCCCTCTCCATGCTCCAGCTGCTGACAGTGGCGGCCCCTCTCCATGCTCCTGACCGCGGCGGTGGCGGCCCTTCTCCATGCTCCTGACCGCGGCGGTGGCGGCCCCTCTCCATGCTCCTGACCGCGGCGGTGGCGGCCCCTCTCCATGCTCCTGACCGCGGCGGTGGCAGCCCCTCTCCATGCTCCTGACCGCGGCGGTGGCGGCCCCTCTCCATGCTCCTGACCGCGGCGGTGGCGGCCCCTCTCCATGCTCCTGACCGCGGCGGTGGCAGCCCCTCTCCATGCTCCTGACCGCGGCGGTGGCGGCCCCTCTCCATGCTCCTGACCGCGGCGGTGGCAGCCCCTCTCCATGCTCCTGACCGCGGCGGTGGCAGCCCCTCTCCACCCCTGGGGGAGGGGGGGGGTGGCCAATGGTGTGGTAATGGCCCTACTAAATACCCTGGGATTCCGGCCAACCATCCATGCAGTCTGCCCTGTAACTTGTGTCTGGGGCGGGCCACTCTACCCCCCCCCCTGTGTGGCCCGGGCCGGCCTACACACACCCCGGGGGGGTCCTAGTGACCTCAGTGTGGCCCGGGCCGACCTCCACACACCCCGGTTGGCCCTAGTGACCTCAGTGTGGCCCGGGACGACCTCCATACCCCCCAGGGGGCCCTAGTGACCTCAGTGTGGCCCGGGCCGACCTCCACACACCCCGGGGGGGTCCTAGTGACCTCAGTGTGGCCCGGGCCGACCTCCACACACCCCGGGGGGCCCTAGTGACCTCAGTGTGGCCCGGGCCGACCTCCATACCCCCCAGGGGGCCCTAGTGACCTCAGTGTGGCCCGGGCCGCCCTCCACACCCCAGGGGGGCCCTAGTGACCTCAGTGTGGCCCGGGCCGACCTCCACACCCCCCGGGGGGCCCTAGTGACCTCAGTGTAGCCCGGGCCGCCCTCCACACACCCCGGGGGGCCCTAGTGACCTCAGTGTGGCCCGGGCCGACCTCCACACACCCCGGGGGGCCCTAGTGACCTCAGTGTGGCCCGGGCCGACCTCCACACCCCCCGGGGGGGCCCTAGTGACCTCAGTGTGGCCCGGGCCGACCTCCACACACCCGGGGAGGCCCTAGTGACCTCATTGTGGCCCGGGCCGACCTCCACACCTCCTCACAGACCCCTTTGCCAGGGGCACCACAGCCAGGGGAACACACAGGGGAACCCCTGACAGACTGCAGCCCCTTGTCCCCTAGTCGTCCTCTCTACCCAAGATCTAAATTCTGAATTCCTTGTAAGATGAAATGGCAATTGAATACAGAGTTGTTGTTGCTGCGGGGACAGGTGTCAGGACCTCTGATACGGGGTCTTCGCCCCCCTATGCCCCCCCTGGGGGAGGCAGAGTGGCAGGGGGTGGGAGCGCCCCCTGATGGATTACCACACTACTGCATTGTAAGTTAACACGTCCGCCCCCCCTGTGAGACTGATTTGGGGTTGGTGGTGGTGATTGGTGGTAGTTGGTGGTGGTTGATGGTGGTGGTAATGGTGTTGGTGGTGAAAAGTTCTTGTTATCCAACCTGTCATTTTTCTTGCAGTTGTGACGGCTACTTTATTGTGTTCTTTAAAGGTAAGGTCTTCCGACATGAGTACGCCCAGGTCCTTTACATTGCCTTTTCGTTCTATGTTATGATTTGCCTGAGTTTTGTACGTGGTTTCCGTTTTTATATTTTCAATTTTTCCGTAGCGCATGAGCTGGAACATATCTTCGTTAAACACCATATTATTTTCTGTAGCCCATAGACCTGATCTACATCTGACTGGAGGTTTGCCGTGTCCTCTATGTTGCCTACTCTCATGAAGATCCTAGTGTCATCTGCAAAGGATGATACAGTGCTATAGGTTGTGTTCTGGTCTATGTCCGATATGAGGATGAGAAAAAGTACTGGAGCAAACACAGTACCCTGGGGGACTGTACTGGAGCAAGCACAGTACCCTGGGTGGACTGTACTGGAGCAAGCACAGTACCCTGGGGGACTGTACTGGAGCAAGCACAGTACCCTGGGGAACTGTACTGGAGCAAGCACAGTACCCTGGGGGACTGTACCGGAGCAAGCACAGTACCCTGGGGGACTGTACTGGAGCAAGCACAGTACCCTGGGGGACTGTACTGGAGCAAGCACAGTACCCTGGGGGACTGTACTGGAGCAAGCACAGTACCCTGGGGGACTGTACTGGAGCAAGCACAGTACCCTGGGGGACTGAGCTCTTCACGGTTGATGGGCTGGATTTTATTTTGTTGACTATTACACATTGGGTTCTGTTAGTCAGGAAATTGTAGATCCATCTGCCTATTGCGTTAAGTGCCTGGGCGCTATACCAGGGGCCAGATTCACGAAAGAACTTACGCAAACACTTACGACCGTGTCCATCTTTCCTCAATCTTTGACGGTTTTGGTTACATTTATTAAACAGTTTACAAGCATGAAAACTTTCCATTCAACTGTTGTTATTGTTATAAACAGCCTCCTGGTGCATCGGAGCTCATTAACTGTTTAATAATTGTAAACAAAGCCGCCAAAGATTGAGAAAAGATGTACAGGTTCGTAGGTGTTTGCGTAAGTGCTTTCGTGAATCTGGCCCCTGGCTACCAAGGTATACTCCAAGGCCAGCTTGTGACGGCAACTAGAGCATGCAGGATACCACCACTAACAGCCTCAGCGATCACCAAATAAGCCAAGACTGTCCAGACCAGAGACCGGGTCAGGGGTCGAGGCCGGCCTTAGGCTTACCTTAAACACACACTCACAGAAGTACATCAGTTGATTGACAGTTGAGAGGCGGGACCAAAGAGCCACAGCTCAACCCTCGCAAGCACAAATAGGTGATTAAGGTCACTTAACGCCCGCAATCACACGTGCAGATCCTCGAACCCCTCTTTAAGGAGTAGTGAATGTGTGAACCAGTGAGCCATCTGAACTCTAAGTGTACACACACTTAGAGCCGGTCGGCCGAGCGGACAGCACGCTGGACAAGTGATCCTGTGGTCCTGGGTTCGATCCCAGGCGCCGGCGAGAAACAATGGGCAGAGTTTCTTTCACCCTATGTCCCTGTTACCTAGCAGTAAAATAGGTACCTGGGTGTTAGTCATCTGTCACGGGCTGCTTCCTGGGGGTGGAGGCCTGGTCGAGGACCGGGCCGCGGGGACACTAAAGCCCCGAAATCATCTCAAGATAACACACACTACAGTATGTCGTACAGGCACTCACCCTCCCTGTAGGCACTCAGTGCACGGTGTGAGGGGGGGGGGAGGGGAGGCACTCTGGGAGTGACAGGAGAGGACAGAAGCGCCTCACTCCACCTGTCCACATAATTGTACGAAAGGTCGACTACCGTCTGGGGCTCCTCCATCCCATTTTACTACAAGAGCAGCGTGGCGGGATGGTAATCCTTCACAATTACCGCCTGCCTGGCACCCGCCACACTAGGGGGGGGGGGAGGGGCGGCTCCCTGCCATGGTTGGCACCCCAACCCGCCGCCCCCAAGGCCTGAACACCGTGGTGGTGGCGGCGTGAACAGCAAGGCAGAACATTGCCAGGGATAAAAGCAAGACACCCTCGGCATGCTAAGTTTCGACCTAGAAGGTTAGGTTAGGTCGTGAATTCCTAGACCTTCCTTAGTGTGTTGGTGGGCCTTGCCTCACTCCCTCACTCTCTCCCTCACTCTACACACCTCCCTCACACTGGTCACACACACTTCAACCCGTTCTCGCAAATTTAATAAGTCAATATTGACTTATTAAATATGTGCATAGGTGACATACTTAACATAATAGATACCCTTAAAAAGATTCATAGAAAACACCGACCTTACCTAACCTACTTAGTATGTTAAGATAAGCATCTTATTGCTTCGTAATTACAATTATTACCTAACCTATAATAGGTATAGGTAACGGGTCACGAACCCGTTACAAAGAGCGGTCAAGTCGTCCCGTGAAGACGGTCCACAAGGAGACATGTACACTTTTCTTATCTGGAATTGGAAGCCATTGAGAAAGTTGAGAGGTCTCGACGCCTCCTCATTTCTCCTCCCAACTATCCCTCACTGTCTTGAAGGGAATATTTTGTAACATTAGAGAGTGAGGAGGTCTTGACACCTTTGGTACACAGGTTACGGCGCAGGGAGCACGCGCTAGGGGCCTAGGGCCAGATTCACGAAGCGGTTACGCAAGCACTTACGAACCTGGGGCCAGATTCACGAAGCAGTTACGCAAGCACTTACGAACGTGTACATCTTTCCTCAATCTTTGACGGCTTTGGTTACATTTATTAAACAGTTTACAAGCATGAAAACTTGCCAATCAACTGTTGTTATTGTTATAAACAGCCTCCTGGTGCTTCGGAGCTCATTAACTGTTTAATAATTGTAAACAAAGCCGCCAAAGATGAGAAAAGATGGACAGGTTCGTAAGTGTTTGCGTAACTGCTTCGTGAATCTGGCCCCAGGTTCGTAAGTGCTTGCGTAACTGCTTCGTGATTCTAGCCCCAGGTTCGTAAGTGCTTGCGTAACTGCTTCGTGAATCTGGCCCCAGGTTCGTAAGTGCTTGCGTAACTGCTTTCGTGAATCTGGCCC
Organism: Procambarus clarkii; assembly: GCF_020424385.1. Lineage (NCBI taxonomy): Eukaryota > Metazoa > Arthropoda > Malacostraca > Decapoda > Cambaridae > Procambarus > Procambarus clarkii. The sequence goes on from NC_059641.1 coordinate 7,680,877, forward strand.
CAGGTTCGTAAGTGCTTGCGTAACCGCTTCGTGAATCTGGCCCCAGGTTCGTAAGTGCTTGCGTAACCGCTTCGTGAATCTGGCCCCAGGTTCGTAAGTGCTTGCGTAACCGCTTCGTGAATCTGGCCCCTGACATTTCATAGCTTTTAGCTCCGCGCAGTATCTTAAAAGTTTCAATAATAACTGTATTGAACGCTCTCAGTACAGCGGTTCCCTCACCAGTTGTAGTGTGGTACCGTTGTGGTACCTTTGTGGTACCTTTGTGGTACCGTTGTGGTACCGTTGTGGTACCTTTGTGGTACCGTTGTGGTACCGTTGTGGTACTGTTGTGCTAGTGTAATGATTGTAGTATACATTCTCTAAAATGATGAGGAGGGGTGTTTATATCATGCCAGGAAGGGCGTGATGGGGCACCCTTGTTGAGGAGGGGTGTTTATATCATGCCAGGAAGGGCGTGATGGGGCACCCTTGTTGAGGAGGGGTGTTTATATCATGCCAGGAAGGGCGTGATGGGGCACCCTTGTCAGGCTACAACTCTACGGACAATGCTATTCAGGTTTCGTTATCATTTTCAGTCAGTCCGGGAAGCGCCACCGGGAAAATGTCAGACAGTTGATATAATTTGATGTTTGTTTGAGTGACAGGCTTTGAGACTGTTGATGTGTATGACTGGAGGAGCCGCGTGACGGGACAGCTAGCCTGCGGCTGTCAGCGCAATGGCTGCCTTGCCTTACCCTCAAGGTTAGGTTAAGGTAATGCCAGTAGTGGTTGCTTGTAGTAAGCTGTGACTACTTTAGTAAGGTGTAGTGGTGGTGGTGGTGGTGGTGGTGGTGGTGGTGGTGGTAGTGGTGGTGGTTGTGATGGTGGTGGTAGTGGTGGTGGTGGTGATGGTGGTGGTGGTGATGGTGGTGATGGTGGTGGTGGTGGTGGTGGTGGTGGTGGTGGTAGTGGTGGTGGTAGTGGTGGTGGTAGTGGTGGTGGTAGTGGTGGTGGTAGTGGTGGTGGTGGTGGTGGTGGTGGTGGTGGTAGTGGTGGTGGTGGTTGTGCTAGTGGTGGTGGTGGTGGTGGTGGTGGCTAGTGGTGGTGGTGGTGCTAGTGGTGGTGGTGGTGGTTGTGCTAGTGGTGGTAGTGGTAGTGGTGGTGGTGGTGGTGGTGGTGGTGGTGGTAGTGGTTGTGCTAGTGGTGGGTGGTGGTGGTTGGTGGTGGTGGTGGTGGTTGTGCTAGTGGTGGTGGTGGTGATGGTGGTGGTGATGGTGGTGGTGGTGATGGTGGTGATGGTGGTGGTGGTGGTGGTAGTGGTTGTGCTAGTGGTGGTGGTGGTGGTGGTGGCTGGTGGTGGTGGTGGTGGTGGCTGCTGCTGGTGGTGGTGGTGGTTGTGCTAGTGGTGGTGGTGGTGGTAGTGGTGGTAGTGATGGTGGAGGTGGTGGTGGTGGTGGAGGTGGTGGTGGTGGTGGTGGAGGTGGTGGTGGTGGTGGTGGCTGTACTGTGGTGGTGGTGGTGGTGGCTGGTGGTGGTGGTGGTGGTGGTGGTGGCTGGTGGTGGTGGTGGTGGTGGTGGTGGTGGTGGTTGTGCTAGTGGTGGTGGTGGTGGTGGAGGTGGTGGTGGTGGTGGTGGTGGTGGTGGTGGTAGTGGTGGTGGAGGTGGTGGTGGTGGTTGTGCTAGTGGTGGTGGAGGTGGTGGTGGTGGTGGTGGTGGAGGTGGTGGTGGTGGTAGTAGTATTAGTGGTGGTGGTGGTGGTTGTGCTAGTGGTGGTGGTGGTAGTAGTAGTATTAGTGATGGTGGTGGTGGTTGTGCTGGTGGTGGTGGTGGTAGTAGTAGTATTAGTGATGGTGGTGGTGGTTGTGGTGGTGGTTGTGCTAGTGGTGGTGGTGGTGGCTGGTGGTGGTAGTGGTGGTGGTGGTGGTGGTGGTGGTGGTAGTGGTGGCTGGTGGTGGTGGTGGTGGTGGCTGCTGCTGGTGGTGGTGGTGGTAGTGGTGGCTGGTGGTGGTGGTGGTGGTGGCTGCTGCTGGTGGTGGTAGTGGTGGTGGTGGTGGTGGTGGTGGTGGTAGTAGTATTAGTGATGGTGGTGGTGGTTGTGCTAGTGGTGGTGGTGGTTGTGCTAGTGGTGGTGGTGGCTGGTGGTAGTAGTATTAGTGATGGTGGTGGTGGTGGTTGTGCTAGTGGTGGTGGTGGTGGTGGTAGTGGTGGTGGTGGTGGTGGTAGTGGTGGTGGTGGTGGTGGCTGGTGGTGGTAGTGGTGGTGGTTGTGGTAGTAGTATTAGTGATGGTGGTGGTAGTAGTATTAGTGGTGGTGGTGGTGGTGGTGATGGTGGTAGTGGTGGTGGTGGTGATAGTAGTATTAGTGATGGTGGTGGTAGTAGTATTAGTGGTGATGGTGGTGGTAGTGATGGTGGTGGTAGTGGTGGTAGTGGTGGTGGTAGTGGTGGTGGTGGTGGTGGTGGTGGTGGTGGTAGTGGTGGTGGTAGTGGTGGTGGTAGTGGTGGTGGTAGTGGTGGTGGTGGTGGTAGTGGTGGTGGTGGTAGTGGTGGTGATGGTGGTAGTGTTGGTGGTGGTGGTGATGGTGGTGGTGGTGATGATGGTGGTAGTGATGGTGGTGGTAGTGGTGGTGGTTATCACCGTGGCAGAGGCGGCACCCACACAAACACAGGACTCATCACCACGGCGTCATAGAACCCACCAGAAGGCCAATGGCTAAACACGAAGCCCACTCTGCCATATACCCTATCCCACAGCCAGTATTTACCCAGGTCTTATCTTATCTCATTTACACCCGCTGTTTCGTATTCAATTTTGCGTTGATATATAACACAATATCACCAGCACCGTTACACACTTACACTCGTAAGTGTTAAGTATGTGTCACGAATAAGTCTTCCTCTTTGTAAGTAATGTATCTTCTTGAGGTTATCTTGAGATGATTTCGGGGCTTCAGTGTCTCCGCGGCCCGGTCCTCGACCAGGCCTCCACCCCCAGGAAGCAGCCCGTGACAGCTGACTAACTCCCAGGTACCTATTTACTGCTAGGTGAACAGGGGACATCAGGGGTGAAAGAAACTCTGCCCATAATTTCTCCCCGGCGACCGGGATCGAACACAGGACCACAGGATCACGCGTCCAGTGTTCCGTCCATTCAGCCACCGGCTGAACAGGTCCACGAAACAAGACGGCCATTAGCTAAACAACAGAATATCTTAAAAACAGCGTTTAAATGGTTCAGGAGTCGCGCTCCTCCTCAGAGCGCTCTGGGAAAACAGCTCAGAAATTCTATTGCGTCGTGGACCAGCCACCACTCTCTTAAATCACCGATAATGGCCACTTGGGCTGAACTATTGAGCCGCTCATTATCCGTCAAGACAAACATCTTCTAATGAGCCAATTAGTTGCCGTGCTTGAAGGCAGGCTTGTTCAGGCTCAATGCTTGTTTGCTCTGTCTTAACTATGGTGCTTGTACCCCCTGTCTTCCTCCAGCACCGCCCTCTCTCACACACCTGGTGGCCTGGCCCGCCTCTCTCACACACCTGGTGGCCTGGCCCGCCTCTCTCACAAACCTGGTGGCCTGGCCCGCCTCTCTCACACACCTGGTGGCCTGGCCCGCCTCTCTCACACACCTGGTGGCCTGGCCCGCCTCTCTCACACACCTGGTGGCCTGGCCCGCCTCTCTCACACACCTGGTGGCCTGGCCCACCTCTCTCACACACCTGGTGGCCTGGCCCGCCTCTCTCACACACCTGGTGGCTGGCCCGCCTCTCTCACACCTGGTGGCCTGGCCCACCTCTCTCACACACCTGGTGGCCTGGCCCGACTCTCTCACACACCTGGTGGCTGGCCCCGCCTCTCTCACACCTGGTGGCCTGGCCCCGCCTCTCTCACACCTGGTGGCCTGGCCCCGCCTCTCTCACACACTGGTGGCCTGGCCCGCCTCTCTCACACACCTGGTGGCCTGGCCCGACTCTCTCACACACCTGGTGGCCTGGCCCCGCCTCTCTCACACACCTGGTGGCCTGACCCCGCCTCTCTCACAAACCTGGTGTCCTGGCCCCGCCTCTCTCACACCTGGTGGCCTGGCCCGCCTCTCTCACACACCTGGTGGCCTGGCCCGCCTCTCTCACACCTGGTGGCCTGGCCCACCTCTCTCACACACCTGGTGGCCTGGCCCACCTCTCTCTCACACCTGGTGGCCTGGCCCGCCTCTCTCACACACCTGGTGGCCTGGCCCGACTCTCTCACACACCTGGTGGCCTGGCCCGCCTCTCTCACACACCTGGTGGCCTGGCCCCGCCTCTCTCACACACCTGGTGGCCTGGCCCCGCCTCTCTCACACACCTGGTGGCCTGGCCCGCCTCTCACAAACCTGGTGGCCTGGCCCGCCTCTCTCACACACCTGGTGGCCTGGCCCGCCTCTCACACACCTGGTGGCCTGGCCCGCCTCTCTCACACACCTGGTGTCCTGGCCCCGCCTCTCTCACACCTGGTGGCCTGGCCCGCCTCTCTCACACACCTGGTGGCCTGGCCCGCCTCTCTCACACACCTGGTGGCCTGGCCCGCCTCTCTCACACACCTGGTGGCCTGGCCCGCCTCTCACACACCTGGTGGCTTGGCCCGCCTCTCACACACACCTGGTGGCCGCCCGCCTCTCTCACACACCTGTCTTCCTCCAGCACCGCCCTCTCTCTCTCACACACCTGGTGGCTTGGCCCGCCTCTCTCTCACACACCTGGTGGCCTAGCCCGCCTCTCACACACCTGGTGGCCTGGCCCGCCTCTCACACACCTGGTGGCTTGGCCCGCCTCTCACACACCTGGTGGCTTGGCCCGCCTCTCACACACCTGGTGGCCTAGCCCGCCTCTCACACACCTGGTGGCTTGGCCCGCCTCTCACACACCTGGTGTCCTGGCCCGCCTCTCACACACCTGGTGGCTTGGCCCGCCTCTCTCTCACACACCTGGTGGCCTAGCCCGCCTCTCACACACCTGGTGGCCTGGCCCGCCTCTCACACACCTGGTGGCTTGGCCCGCCTCTCACACACCTGGTGGCTTGGCCCGCCTCTCACACACCTGGTGTCCTGGCCCGCCTCTCACACACCTGGTGTCCTGGCCCACCTCTCTCACACACCTGGTGGCCTGGGCCCGCCTCTCACACACCTGGTGGCCTGGCCCGCCCTCTCTCTCACACCTGGTGGCCTGGACCCACCTCTCTCACACACCTGGTGGCCTGGCCCGCCTCTCACACACTGGTGGCCTGGCCCGCCCTCTCTCACACACCTGGTGTCCTGGCCCACCTCTCTCACACACCTGGTGTCCTGGCCCACCTCTCTCACACACCTGGTGTCCTGGCCCACCTCTCTCACACACCTGGTGGCCTGGCCCACCTCTCTCACACACCTGGTGGCCTGGCCCACCTCTCTCACACAGCTGGTGGCCTGGCCCACCTCTCTCACACACCTGGTGGCCTGGCCCGTCTCTCTCACACACCTGGTGGCCTGGCCCGTCTCTCTCACACACCTGGTGGCCTGGCCCGTCTCTCTCACACACCTGGTGGCCTGGCCCGCCTCTCTCACACCTGGTGGCCTGGCCCACCTCTCTCACACACCTGGTGGCCTGGCCCACCTCTCTCTCACACCTGGTGGCCTGGCCCGCCTCTCTCACACACCTGGTGGCCTGGCCCGACTCTCTCACACACCTGGTGGCCTGGCCCGCCTCTCTCACACACCTGGTGGCCTGGCCCCGCCTCTCTCACACACCTGGTGGCCTGGCCCCGCCTCTCTCACACACCTGGTGGCCTGGCCCGCCTCTCACACACCTGGTGGCCTGGCCCGCCTCTCTCACACACCTGGTGGCCTGGCCCGCCTCTCACACACCTGGTGGCCTGGCCCGCCTCTCTCACACACCTGGTGTCCTGGCCCCGCCTCTCTCACACCTGGTGGCCTGGCCCGCCTCTCTCACACACCTGGTGGCCTGGCCCGCCTCTCTCACACACCTGGTGGCCTGGCCCGCCTCTCTCACACACCTGGTGGCCTGGCCCGCCTCTCACACACCTGGTGGCTTGGCCCGCCTCTCACACACACCTGGTGGCCTGGCCCGTCTCTCTCACACACCTGTCTTCCTCCAGCACCGCCCTCTCTCTCTCACACACCTGGTGGCTTGGCCCGCCTCTCTCTCACACACCTGGTGGCCTAGCCCGCCTCTCACACACCTGGTGGCCTGGCCCGCCTCTCACACACCTGGTGGCTTGGCCCGCCTCTCACACACCTGGTGGCTTGGCCCGCCTCTCACACACCTGGTGGCCTAGCCCGCCTCTCACACACCTGGTGGCTTGGCCCGCCTCTCACACACCTGGTGTCCTGGCCCGCCTCTCACACACCAGGTGGCTTGGCCCGCCTCTCTCTCACACACCTGGTGGCCTAGCCCGCCTCTCACACACCTGGTGGCCTGGCCCGCCTCTCACACACCTGGTGGCTTGGCCCGCCTCTCACACACTGGTGGCTTGGCCCGCCTCTCACACACCTGGTGTCCTGGCCCGCCTCTCACACACCTGGTGTCCTGGCCCACCTCTCTCACACACCTGGTGGCCTGGCCCGCCTCTCACACACCTGGTGGCCTGGCCCGCCTCTCTCTCCCACCTGGTGGCCTGGCCCACCTCTCTCACACACCTGGTGGCCTGGCCCGCCTCTCACACACCTGGTGGCCTGGCCCGCCCTCTCTCACACACCTGGTGTCCTGGCCCACCTCTCTCACACACCTGGTGTCCTGGCCCACCTCTCTCACACACCTGGTGTCCTGGCCCACCTCTCTCACACACCTGGTGGCCTGGCCCACTCTCTCACACACCTGGTGGCCTGGCCCACCTCTCTCACACAGCTGGTGGCCTGGCCCACCTCTCTCACACACCTGGTGGCCTGGCCCGTCTCTCTCACACACCTGGTGGCCTGGCCCGTCTCTCTCACACACCTGGTGGCCTGGCCCGTCTCTCTCACACACCTGGTGGCCTGGCCCGTCTCTCTCACACACTGGTGGCCTGGCCCGTCTCTCTCACACACCTGGTGGCCTGGCCCGTCTCTCTCACACACCTGGTGGCCTGGCCCGTCTCTCACACACCTGGTGGCCTGGCCCGTCTCTCTCACACACCTGGTGTCCTGGCCCACCTCTCTCACACACCTGGTGTCCTGGCCCGCCTCTCTCACACACCTGGTAGCCTGGCCCGCCTCTCTCACACACCTGGTGTCCTGGCCCGCCTCTCTCACACACCTGGTGGCCTGGCCCGCCTCTCTCACACACCTGGTGGCCTGGTGTGTGAGAGGCACACCTGGTGGCCTAGCCCGCCTCTCTCACACACCTGGTGGCCTAGCCCGCCTCTCTCACACACCTGGTGGCCTGGCCCACCCCTCTCACACACCTGGTGTCCTGGCCCGCCTCTCTCACACACCTGGTGGCCTGGCCCGTCTCTCTCACACACCTGGTGTCCTGGCCCGCCTCTCTCACACACCTGGTGTCCTGGCCCGCCTCTCTCACACACCTGGTGGTCTGGCCCGCCTCTCTCACACACCTGGTGTCCTGGCCCACCTCTCACTGCGCCACAGACTGGCCCGGGCTGTGGGCCAGCCTGTGTAATCAGGTATCAACCACGCCACAGCCTGGTTGATCAGGTATCCTTTGAAGGTGTTTATCCAGTTCTCTCTTGAACACTGTGAGGGGTCGGTCAGTTATGTCCCTTATGTGTAGTGGAAGCGTGTTGAACAGTCTCGGGCCTCTGATGTTGATAGTTCTCTCTTGAACACTGTGAGGGGTCGGCCAGTTATGTCCCTTATGTGTAGTGGAAGCGTGTTGAACAGTCTCGGGCCTCTGATGTTGATAGTTCTCTCTTGAACACTGTGAGGGGTCGGCCAGTTATGTCCCTTATGTGTAGTGGAAGCGTGTTGAACAGTCTCGGGCCTCTGATGTTGATAGTTCTCTCTTGAACACTGTGAGGGGTCGGCCAGTTATGTCCCTTATGTGTAGTGGAAGCGTGTTGAACAGTCTCGGGCCTCTGATGTTGATAGTTCTCTCTTGAACACTGTGAGGGGTCGGCCAGTTATGTCCCTTATGTGTAGTGGAAGCGTGTTGAACAGTCTCGGGCCTCTGATGGTGATAGTTCTCTCTTGAACACTGTGAGGGGTCGGCCAGTTATGCCCCTTATGTGTAGTGGAAGCGTGTTGAACAGTCTCAGGCCTCTGATGTTGATAGTTCTCTCTCAGAGTACCTGTTGCACCTCTGCTCTTCAACGGGGGTATTCTGCACATCCTGCCATGCCTCCTGGTCTCATGTGGTGTTGATATTATGTATTTCTCTCACCTGTGAGAGAGGGTACCCGCTTGATGGGGTTCTGGGAGTTCCTCGACTCCCCAAGCCCGGCCCGAGGCCAGGCTTGAACTGTGAGAGTTTGGTCCACCAGGCTGTTGCTTGGAGCGGCCCGCAGGCCCACATACCCACCACAGCCCGGTTGGTCCGGCACTCCTTGGAGGAAACTATCCAGTTTCCTCTTGAAGATGTCCAGGGTTGTTCCGGCAATATTTCTTATGCTCGCTGGGAGGGTGTTGAACAACCGCGGACCTCTGATGTTTATACAGTGTTCTCTGATTGTGTCTATGGCACCTCTGCTCTTCACTGGACCTCTGATGTTTATACAGTGTTCTCTGATTGTGCCTATGGCACCTCTGCTCTTCACTGGACCTCTGATGTTTATACAGTGTTCTCTGATTGTGCCTATGGCACCTCTGCTCTTCACTGGTTCTATTCTACATTTTCTTCCATATCGTTCACTCCAGTATGTTGTTATTTTACTGTGTAGATTTGGGACCTGGCCCTCCAGTATTTTCCATGTGTATATTATTTGGTATCTCTCTCGTCTCCTTTCTTGTGAGTACATTTGGAGAGCTTTGAGACGATCCCAATAATTTAGGTGCTTTATCTCGTCTATGCGTGCCGTATATGTTCTCTGTATTCCCTCTATTTCAGCAATCTCTCCTGCTGTGAAGGGGGAAGTGAGTACTGAGCAGTACTCAAGACTCAAAACAAGTGACTTGAAGAGTACAACCATTGTGATGGGATCCCTGGATTTGAAAGTTCTCGTAATCCATCCGATCATTTTTCTGGCCGACGCAATATTTGCTTGGTTATGCTCCCTAAACGTTAGGTCGTCAGACATCATTATTCCCAAATCCTTTACATGTTGCTTTCCTACTATGGGCAGATTTGATTGTGTTTTGTACCCTGTATTATGTTTAAGGTCCTCATTTTTACCGTTCCTGAGTACCTGGAATTTATCACTGTTAAACATCATGTTATTTTCTGATGCCCAGTCGAAAACTTTATTAATATCTGCTTGTAGTTTTTCAATATCTTCAGCAGACGTAATTTTCACGCTGATTTTTGTGTCATCTGCAAAAGGTGATACGAAGCTGTGCCTTGTATTTGAGTCTATATCTGATATGAGAATAAGGAACAGCAGTGGTGCAAGGACTGTACCCTGAGGTACAGAACCTTTAACTGCGCTCGGACTCGATTTTATCTGATTGACTGTTACTCTTTGTATTCTGTTATTCCCATTGACCTCATTTTGTGTGCTATCACTCCATGGTCACATTTATCAAATGACTTTGCAAAATCTGTGTATACAACATCTGCATTCTGTTTTTCTTCTAATGCCTCAGTGATTTTGTCATAGTGGTCAAGTAGCTGTGAGAGGCATGATCTTCCTGATCTAAATCCATGTTGGCCTGGGTTGTGGAGGTCATTGGTCTCCATGAAACTAGTGACCTGACTCCTGATCACTCTCTCAAAGACTTGTATTATGTGGGACGTTAGTTCAACTGGTCTATAATTCTTTGCCAATGATTTGCTCCCTCCCTTGTGTAGAGGGGCTATGTCTGCTACTTTAAGTGCATCTGGTATCTCCCCCGTGTCCAAGCTCTTCCTCCACACTATACTGAGTGCCTGTGCTACCGGCACTTTGCATTTTTCTATAAATATTGAATTCCATGAGTCTGAACCCGGGGCCGAGTGCATGGGCATACTGTCAATTTCCTAGTCAAAATCTGTCACGCTCGTGTTGATATCAGTTATATTTACAGGGGTTTGGATATCACTCATAAAGGACTGTATCTTCCACTTTCATGCTGTTTACCGGAGTGCTAAACATGTCCTCAATGCTTTTTTAGGATTTCTCTAATTTCTTTGTCATCGTATGTGTCATCGTGTGTATGAACCTTTACTAATACGAATAGGTCCAATACTGGCAGTGGTTTTTGCTTTTGATTTCGCATACGTGAAGAAATATTTTGGATTTTTCTTTATTTCTTGCATTGCTTTCTGTTCTAGTTGCCTTTCTTCAGTCTGATAGGAATGCTTCAGTCTCTTGTTTGATTTCTTCAATCTCCTTAAGTTATTCCTTCCTTGTATGGAAAGTCGTGTCTGCTTAAGCATTTCCGTTATTCTTTCTTCTCTTGTAGTGTCGTCGGCGTTCCTTTCTACCTTGGACCTCTTTCTGGCTTTCCTCAAAGGAACATGTTTAAGACAGACTTCAGAAGTCAGTTTTTTCTATTCCTTGCGAAGGATTTTTATTAAATTCAGGTGGGTGTAGGGGTGGGGCGGACAGGTGGGTGACAGAGGGGGTATGCGGGCAGGTGGGTGACAGAGGGGGTATGAGGACAGGGGGGCACCCAGCCCCCTCCCCACACACACACAAGAGCGCCCCCCCCCCCCACAGTAACTGCAGACTTACAGAACAATGAAGCCGTCTGCGACTACCTCTCCTCGTCGCCTGAATGGGGGGCTAGATGCACTCGACTTTATCGCTGTGAAATCACTTTGAAAATTGGCTATCAGGCGTGTCCCAGGAGGGCGAGGAGCGTATATGCGGGTCGGGTCGTTAACCTGCGCTCACCTGGTGATGGCACCTAATGTGTGTGCTGTATAGTGTGGTGGTTGGTGCCGGTGGTTCATCCCTGGCACTCGCACTCTCGCACTCTCACTCTCGCACTCTCACTCACGCGCTCTCACACTCTCTCACACTCGCTCTCACACTCTCTCGCACTCTCTCGCACTCTCTCACTCTCGCACTCACCCTCGCACTCTAGCACTCTCTCTCTCGCACACTCTAGCACTCTCTCACTCTAGCACTCTCTCACTCTAGCACTCTCTCACTCTAGCACTCTCTCACTCTAGCACTCTCTCACTCTAGCACTCTCTCACTCTAGCACTCTCTCACTCTAGCACTCTCTCACTCTAGCACTCTCTCACTCTAGCACTCTCTCACTCTAGCACTCTCTCACTCAGTCTCTTATATATTTGCTCGGTTATGTTCACTAAATGTCAGGTCGTCAGACATCATAATTCCCAGATGTTTTACATGTTGCTTTCCTTCTATGAGTAGGTCTGATGGCGTCCTGTCCCGTGTGTTTCGTTTAACTTCCTCGTTTGCACCATACCTCAGTACCTGCAACTTGTCACCGTTAAACATCATGTTATTTTCTGTTGCCCAATCGCAGACTTTATTAATATCTGCCTCCAGGTTTGGCACTGTCTTCTACAGTGCCAATTTGCAT
>NC_059641.1:7692552-7697552 GCF_020424385.1 Procambarus clarkii
TAAACATCAGAGGTCCAGTGAAGAGCAGAGGTGCCATAGGCACAATCAGAGAACACTGTATAAATATCACAGGTCCAGTGAAGAGCAGAGGTGACATAGGCACAATCAGAGAACACTGTATAAATATCACAGGTCCAGTGAAGAGCAGAGGTCCATAGGCACAATCAGAGAAACACTGTATAAATATCACAGGTCCAGTGAAGAGCAGAGGTGCCATAGGCACAATCAGAGAACACTGTATAAACATCAGAGGTCCAGTGAAGAGCAGAGGTGCCATAGGCACAATCAGAGAACACTGGTATAAATATCACAGGTCCAGTGAAGAGCAGAGGTGCCATAGGCACAATCAGAGAACACTGTATAAATATCACAGGTCCAGTGAAGAGCAGAGGTGCCATAGGCACAATCAGAGAACACTGTATAAATATCACAGGTCCAGTGAAGAGCAGAGGTGCCATAGGCACAATCAGAGAACACTGTATAAATATCACAGGTCCAGTGAAGAGCAGAGGTGCCATAGGCACAATCAGAGAACACTGTATAAACATCAGAGGTCCACGACTCTTCAAGTCACTTGTGTTGTCCCGTCTTGAGTACTAGCGTCTCACAGGTGACTCAAATGTCTCCAGTACCAGTCTTAACTATCTGCCAGGTGGTTAGGTGACGACACTTACAGCAGGGAGGGAGGGCCAGGGGAGGCAGGGGACCAGGGGAGGCAGGATACCAGGGGAGGCAGGGGGCCAGGGGGGACCAGGGGGAGGCAGGGGAGCTGTCAGGGGGCGTCATCAGGGTAATCGCCGGAGCGAGAGAGGGAGTAATATCTCCACCTGATTAATGGTCGTCATCACCACCTGAGCCCCCTCCAGGGGCGCCGCCCCCTCTCTCTCCTCCACGATCCTCATGTCTCCATATTCTCCTCCCCCCCCCTCTCTCTCTTAAAACATAAGATGCTATAACTTTAATAAACTATTTACCGGTGTTTTAAAATATTTTGGTGGGGGTATTGTTGCCCCCCCCCCTGCCCCCCCTCCCCCAGTCACCTCCTCTTGGTGTGGGTACTGCAGGGGGGCCCTGCCCCCCCACTCACCCCCCCCCCCCCACCCATACATACAGTACAATGAACTAATGCCAATCGAAAGTTGGGGCTTAGGAGCAGATGCCCGACCCAGCTTGCTCAACTAGGTGAGTACACACACGCGCGCACACACACACAGACGGCTGAGTGGACAGCGCTCGGGATTCGTAGTCCTAGAATCCAGGGGACGATCCCCGGCGAAGCTGGAAATACTGGCACCCTGTCCGGAAGGGCAAAAAGTGTACCTGGAATGAAGAAGAAGTTGCGGGAGCCACCTCCATCCACAACCTCAGAGCCAGATTGGGTTTGGATTTTGAATGGCACATGGGGAAGGGAAGTATCAGGAGAAGCGCCAAACCATTATGACTATATAGCAGGTTTTTTTTTTTTAAGGCAACAGCTGCGAGGCTCGTTAAAGAGGCATGAAGAACTACCCCCTCTCCTCTCTCTCTCCCGTAGCCAGTTTTTTTTTTTTTTTAGCGTAGCCAGTGACAGGCAGCCCTCTTCCAGTGACAGGCAGCCCTCTTCCAGTGACAGACAGCCCCTCTTCCAGTGACAGGCAGCCCTCTTCCAGTGACAGGCAGCCCTCTTCCAGTGACAGGCAGCCCTCTTCCAGTGACAGGCAGCCCTTTCAGTGACAGACAAGGTATCAACCAGACAGTGCCAGCTGTCCAGGGTTCGAAGCCTGAGGGTACACGACAGGCGTTCCATCTCTCACCTCTCCCACGAGCCGATATCTCTCCCATGTTTGCTGGCTTGTTTAACCGCCTCTAACGTCGTCAACCATACACCTGAGGCCCAAGAGCTATGCTGGCCATGTCTATGTTGAGGGGGGGGGGGAGGGGAGGAAGGGGAGAGGAGGGGGAGAGGTGGGGGGAGAAAGAGGGGACCTCTGATGTTTATACAGTGTTCTCTGATTGTGCCTATGGCACTTCTGCTCTTCACTGGACCTCTGATGTTTATACAGTGTTCTCTGATTGTGCCTATGGCACCTCTGCTCTTCACTGGACCTCTGATGTTTATACAGTGTTCTCTGATTGTGCCTATGGCACCTCTGCTCTTCACTGGACCTCTGATGTTTTATACAGTGTTCTCTGATTGTGCCTATGGCACCTCTGCTCTTCACTGGTTCTTCTTTCTGCATTTTCTTCCATATCGTTCACTCCAGTATGTTGTTATTTTACTGTGTAGATTTGGGACCTGGCCCTCCAGTATTTTCCACGTGTATATTATTTGGTATCTCTCTCGTCTCCTTTCTTGTGAGTACATTTGGAGAGCTTTGAGACGATCCCAATAATTTAGGTGCTTTATCTCGTCTATGCGTGCCGTATATGTTCTCTGTATTCCCTCTATTTCAGCAATGTCTCCTGCTGTGAAGGGGGAAGTGAGTACCGAGCAGTACTCAAGACGGGACAACACCTCTCCTGCTGTGAAGGGGGAAGTGAGTACCGAGCAGTACTCAAGACGGGACAACACCTCTCCTGCTGTGAAGGGGGAAGTGAGTACCGAGCAGTACTCAAGACGGGACAACACCTCTCCTGCTGTGAAGGGGGAAGTGAGTACTGAGAAGTACTCAAGACGGGACAACACAAGTGATATAAACAGTATTACCATTGCTGTGAGGTCTCTGGATGTGAACGTTCTCATAATCCATGCCACCATTGTCCTGGCCGCCGCCGCCGCTATATTTGCTCGGTTATCTTCACTAAATGTCAGGTCCTCACACATCAGAATTCCCAGACCGACAAGTAGAGTACTTACAGTGACAGGGAGAGTACTGGTAGCCACAGGTAGAGTACAAGATGAAGTCGGACAGGTACGCCAATCACTGCTCACAAGTGTCCCCCCCGCCCCCACACACCTGTAATCTCCGCCATATACACACACACACACACACACACACACCTGTAATCACCATATATATACACACACACCTGTAATCACCATATACACACACACACCTGTAATCACCATATACACACACACACCTGTAATCACCATATACACACACACACCTGTAATCACCATATACACACACACACCTGTAATCACCATATATACACACACACACCTGTAATCACCATACACACACACACACCTGTAATCACCATATATACACACACACCTGTAATCACCATATATACACACACACACCTGTAATCACCATATACACACACACACACCTGTAATCACCATATACACACACACACACCTGTAATCACCATATATACACACACACACCTGTAATCACCATATATACACACACACACCTGTAATCACCATATATACACACACATACACCTGGCAGGTGTCTTCATCCTTTTGTAGAATCAAACCATTTCCTCCCCCCAATACCCCCCCCCCTCTCCCCTCCCAAGACGACCATGTGTGTGTAGAACATTCTAATGTAACCGAGACTCGAACCCCCGACACCACCACCACCTCCTCACACACACGCAAAAAAACAGAGTAACACAAAAATCATTGGGTGTCCAAAAATTAGCCACGATAAATAAAGTTTAGGTCGCGGCGCGGCGGTCGTTCGCTGCGGGTAACAGCGGTCATTCGTCTTGGACAATGCGCGGTTTGCACCCTTCAATCAGAGATCGTCGAAGCGATTGCGCAATTCAGACACTAGTGCGGGGACTTAAATGTGGGAAATGTTGGGCCCGCGCGCAAGCGGCTGCCACAAGCGCCGCATGGCTGTCATTTGTTGATTTACCTCTCGTGTGAATACCACGTGTCGAACCCCGCGCCAACAGGGGTCTGAGACTTCATAACCACCCCCCCCAACCACTCACCAACAGAATAAACGGTAAAATAAACAGTAGCTGAATGCCTAGGGTTCCCAGGTCTTGGACAGGAATGACTATCAAATTGACGGGGAGTCGTGCAGATGACAGATTAAGAGGCGGCGAAGCCACCAATAACATGACAAAATTGAGTGTATAAATCTCAGCAGATCTTCAATTATCTATTTTTGGAGCGGTGATTGGCATTCTTCAAGACATCACTCGGCCTCCCTGGCCCGCCCTCCCTCTCTCCCTGCGTCTTGGACCAACTGGAATAGTGGTCAGAGCCCCGGCACCACGCCACTGCTCTCATGATAACACGGCTCTCAACACTGCTCTCAAGATAACACTGCCTCTCAACACTGCTATCAAGATAACACTACTCTCAAGATAACACTACTCTCAACACTGCTATCACGATAACACTGCCTCTCAACACTGCTATCAAGATAACACTGCCTCTCAACACTGCTATCAAGATAACACTGCCTCTCAACACTGCTATCACGATAACACTACTCTCAAGAGAACACTGCTATCAAGATAACACTGCTATCAAGATAACACTACTCTCAACACTGCTCTCAAGATAACACTACTCTCAAGATAACAATGTTCAAGATAACACTACTCTCAAGATAACACTGCCTCTCAACACTACTCTCAAGATAACACTGTTCTCAACACTGCTATGAAGATAACACTACTTCTCATGATAACACTGCTTCCAAGATAACACCACTCTCAAGATGACAACTCTCAAGATAACACCACAACACTCAAGATAACACCACAACTCTCAAGATAACACCACAACTCTCAAGATAACACCACAACTCTCAAGATAACACCACAACTCTCAAGATAACACCACAACACAAGATAACACCTCAACTCTCAAGATAACACCACAACTCTCAAGATAACACAACTCTCAAGATAACACCACGACTCTCAAGATAACACCACGACTCTCAAGATAACACCACGACTCTCAAGATAACACCACTACTCTCAAGATAACACCACTACTCTCAAGATAACACCACTACTCTCAAGATAACACCACAACCCTCAAAATAACACCACAACTCTCAAGATAACACCACAACTCTCAAGATAACACCACAACT